>JAPJBO010000122.1:0-247500 GCA_030068145.1 Diplonema papillatum
TCGAAGTACTTTTCAAAACCCCCAAAAGTCCAAAAAAGTTCCGGTTCAAATATTTTACAGTAGGGTTCACGCCCACAAGGAAGTTTAGAATCCAAGAATACGATAAGATATGATACATGTGGTGTCTACAGTCAAGGGCGCGCCCAAGTCCGTTAACAGCGCCCTACAACTTGGAGGTCGCTACTTTAGCCAGACGCAGAAGGTGGCGAGTCGCTGAGCGTAGTCGGCACGGGCCATACGGAGCAAGGCCGGCGGCATGCCCGCGGAAGGACTCGACCTCGGCGAGCTCGCAGTGAAGCGAGCGTCGCTGAGTGAAGGCGACGTCCTGGCCGCCGAGTGGCGGTCACGCGCGTTTTTGACGGTGGATGCCGACGACAGCGGGCTGCTGGCGTTCAAGGAGTTGATCAAGTATAGCCGGTCCCGGACGTCGTGTTCCGGCACGTGGTCGGCGACGGGGGCAATCTCATGAGTCGCCCCGCCATGCTCACCCGAGCTGCTTGTCTACGCGACCCAGGCTACGCCCATAGTCATGATCGTGCAACCGCGAGTTTTAAGGACGAACAGAAACTAAAGGTAACCTGAACCAATTTGGACGCGTTTGCGGCCCGGAACTCGGGAAGCTTTGGAATGTTCGCACAATCTGCCGGTCCCATCATTGGTGTAACGGAAACATGAAACGCAAAAGCTGCTTCGGTCAGACTTCAAAATACCGCCAAAAAGTGAAACCCCCAGGGAAAAGTCCAAAACTTTCAGAACCTCCAAAAGCCCAAAACTTTAACTCTAAAAAGTCCAAAAAAATTCCGGTCCAAAGAAGTTCCGGTCCAATATTTTTCTGAATGCGGTTGACGAAAGCTGGGGGCCATGTCTGCCACGAGCGTCATTCAACAAAGCCAGTTCTGCAGGAATAAGTTACGATTACTCGTCGGTTTGTGTTTTGCGGCTGAACATGCAGAACTGTGATCGCTTTTTTGGTGGGCCACCCCGACTCTTCCCCCACAGGAATCGGGCTGAGTATTGAGTTCTAGAAAGTGCAAGTGCCATGAAGGCAAGCGAGCACCACAGCCGAGGACGGGGAGTTTCTGGGAACTTGTTGCCTACTGGGAGCGTTATACAGCTTGCCTGCCTCATGCTCTTCCGCACTTACTACTAGTAGCTCTCAATGCCCGATAGACAGTGCGTTGTGAATTCAAGCTAATCCGAGGCGGTGATTTTTATTGTCGTTGTGAACAACCGAAGATGCGAAAGAAGCTGCTTTCACAAATAGTACACCGGCTACGCGATTGCGGTAGACCCGACGAGTAGAAACCAGAACCTGCTGGTGTCCCACCCGACGAAAGGTTTGAGCAGTTGATCGGTGGGCTCAATGGTCGTTAGCACGTCCCGAAACGACAAAGAAACGTGACTTCCAGGCATTCGAAATGCCTGGACAAAGCACCACGACGTGTTGACTGGTACACAACGCGCGCACCACAGGCTACAAGACTGGTTTTCCGCGGCGGCGTGAAAGAGGAAGCACGCAATGGGAGAGTGCCTCCAACACTAGAAAGCGGAGCACATAGCAGTGAGCAACGACACTATTTGTGGAATGTGCGCAACACAAAGCCTTGCATGCAAACAGTTCACAGGCGGACAAAGCCAGCACCTGTTGCACATTCATGTTGGGAAGCTCGGCAAGAATCGTGGGTTTTAGGGAACCCACTACTGTAAATGCACTGTGTCCGGTGCGATGCCAAGGCGATAGGAGCGCCATGAACGACAAGCCGAATCTACGGACCAGAGTTTGAATGTGGTCGGAAGCCCGCATTATTCCAGTGTCTGAAACCTGTCACGACATGTCTCTGACCTCACCGTGCAGGGATAGCACTGTCGTTTGCACTATGTTTGCTAAGCCATACAAGCTCAGGGACTTTCCCAAGAAACCAACCAAAACCCTCGCAACTCGGCCTGTCTCGCGAAAACTGGGGTTGCCCAGGTGGTTTGTGGTGTCTGGGCACCGGTGGTCACGGTAGTGCCGTGGAACCCCTCGAAAACTCTCAAAACACCCAGGACTTGGGTCCAGGTTAGGTGGATTTTGTCTAAATCACTAGTCATTTTTACTAGTGCACTAGTCATTTTTACTAGTGCACTAGTCATTTTTACTAGTGGCACTAGTCATTTTACTAGTCAAATTTTTGACTAGTAAAACCACTAGTCAAAGTCAAAAAAGTCCTTGACTAGTGCACCGTGCACCTGATGGCCGGGCACCCCCCCACCCTTTTTTCCGGGGACCCCCTTAAACGCGCTCTTTCGCGATGGATCTTTCCACTCCGTCCTCAGTTCGTCTGTGAGGCCTGAAATTTGACGTGCAAAACACAGGCTGAAACCGGGAAAATCTGCCCTTTCGTGGTTTTCTTGGTGCCGTATTTTCGAAATTCTCTAAGTACGTTTCCCAGCGGATTTGCCTGAAAAACAGTTTTTGGGGGGTATTGGCATTTTGGGGAAAGCACATGGTAAATCGGCCCAATCGGCCCGAATTTTCACTTTTTGGGCCAATTTTCCAGATTTTGGCTGATTTTTGAGTGCATTGCAGGAATCTTGGTTTTCGGGGAAACTGACTTTGCTCAAAAGTTGCTAAGTACATTTCCCTGCCAAAAAAGTGCAGGAAAACATTTTGGTGGGGAATGACCTTTTTTTCCGCAAAAGTGGGTTTCGATTTCGAAAACGAGGAGAACGGATTCATCTGGAGGAAACGGAGTACCCACTCGGCACCGGGGGGTCTGGGAAACACCCCAAAAACAGCCCCCAAAACGACCCCCCCCCCCCCCCCCCAAAAAAAAAAAGGGGGGTGCAACGTGCAACGGGGGCAACGTCCCTTAGTGCGCACCCTGGGGGGGGTGTTTAGGGCTAAGTTGGATGGAAACGCCGTTTCTTTTAGTTTTTTCGAAATAAGGAAACGGAAACGGAAACGGAAACGGAAACGTTTCCGTTTCTTTTAAAAGAAACGCCGGAAGGCTCTTCATGCTGAGGGGTCCTATAAGATACCACTTCACGGGTCCTTTTGTGTGTCCGTCTGGCGGGCTCTCTGACTCTTCAGGGCCCTTCGACTTGGCTCGGCCCCTTCTTGTGTGTCGTCGCGGTCTCGTTTGTGCAGAGCAGTCGCCGGTGCTCACCGCTTTCTTTCGTCGGCGATCTGACACGAGCAAATAGGTAACCACAAGCTAATGATGCAGAATGTCGTCACATGTGGATGTTTTCTGACACCAGATTCCACCCTTCTGTGCCTACCACTTCGTCTTCTGCTGCTTCCAACCCACGAGTGGGGCTTGTTGAATCTGCCGTCCTCTTCTGCATTGTTGGTGGTTTCTTCCTGCCGTCGTTGTCTATGCTCCGACAACACCGCCCCTTCCGGTGACGGTTGCCACCCGTCGTCGTATGCAAGGTGCACTGTGGCAAGCGATGTTTAACGCACACGTTACTGCGTGGCCATCGCTTTTCTGGCGGGTTCAACATTGCCCCGGCATACGTGTGCCCTTCTCACCTCCTGATGCTGATTGCACTCCCTCTTTGTCTTACACCGCCGAAAGACCCCGGTCTTGTAGCCTGTGGCGCTGAACGATCGTATCTGTAGAGTCTATTATTGGAAGCGGATGTGCTTTCCCGATCGTCTTCAGCGCGTTGGCCAACAGCCTCGCATAACAGAGCATCGTCGCCACAACAGCCATTGGTGTAAAGAGCTGCAGACCTCAAAGTCAGCACAACCGGACGCGTGTGGTTGCGTCTGCTCCACGCGGTCGCAACTCTTATGCTTCTTTCCTCCCTCTTTTCTGTCCATGGTTTCCCGCTGGATTGCGGGGTCCGCCGTTCGGAACACATTTCCGGTCGGACCTTCAGCCAGTATACTAGTGGCATACCAGCCGTTTCTTTTGAAAAGAAACGGCGTTTCCATCCACCGCCAAAAAGAAGGAAACGGAAACGGAAACGGAAACGGAAACGTTTCCAACGTTTCCATCCTACATAGGTTTAGGGGGGGGGGGGGGGTACCCACCCACCCCTCGTTGCCGTCCGGCTGACAACGATGCCGAGTTTAGGGGCCTTAGCATCAGCACTGGGGGGGATTGCAAGAACGTGCTGGGGGGGGGGGGGGGGGGGTCTGGTTTATCCGGCCATCCGGCCAAAGTGGCTGATCCTTAACAAGAGCGCTGCCCCCCCCCCAACCAATCCCCCCCATGGTAGCTGCGGCGGCAAGCTGAAGAGGCTACGAACTCATGATGGAGTACGCAGACATGGTTTTGCGTTAGCATAGGGGTTTGACCCAAAAATGAGAAGCGAAGAAGACAGACATGTGCGTGCAGCAGTGATGAAAAGCTGACTCGCTTTGAAAGACGTAGCGAAGCGCGAAAAAGAAGAAGAGAAAAAGGCTGCTGATACTAGTAGGGCCTTACGCGAGGTGTGTGAGACGTGGTTATACCCCAGCCTCCACTACAGAATGCAAACGCGGAAGGGCTTCAAGTGCTTGCGTGAAATCTTTTGAACTGAATGACTTCTTCGTTCTCCCCTTCGGAGAAAAAGTCCCCCAAAAAAAAAAATCCCGCTGCGCGGGGCCAAAATCCCCCCCCAACAGTAAAAACACCCCCAAAAAAAAAACTTTCCCGCTGCGCGGGACCCCACCCCCCTCCCCCCCCGTGTATAAGATCGCCCTCATTTCTCAAAAAAACCGATCTTATACACGGGGGGGGGGGGGGGCGATCTTAAACACGGGGGGGGGTAGGTAATATATAATATTATATATATATGGTACGATGCCAAAAGGGGGGGGGGGGGTTTGGGCGGAAAAATCCCCGCATAGTTCACCAGGGTCTGACGGGTACTGAGGCCCCATACCCTTCCTAAAACATCATTCTGCGTTCAAATACGCCCTCAGAAGCCTCCGGAGAGCCTTCTATGATGTCCCAAATGCGATTTTGTGGGTTTTTAGGGGGTCCCCCCGCCTGCTGGCCGTAAACCACCATAGAAGACACATACGCAACCTGATGCTGGGTCGCTTCTCTGTGCAAGATCCCAGCCCAAACACACGTTTTCGGCGTTCTCTAGCACTCTCCAGGTGCATTCGACCCTCGGGCTTCGTGGTTTCTTTCACTCACAGGTGTTCCGGGACGTGCAAAGATAAGGAGAATGGCCCCCTGCATTGGGGACAGACCGAACTACGCCCTGCCTGTCTATACAGGCTTTGGGGTCAACCTGCACTGGCTTTGGCGCCACATCCACCGTTTCGGGCTTCGTTTGTGCTGCTTTGGAGTCCATTAAGAACTCTGGTCTGATTTGCGGGACGCTTTCCTCGGTTTTGGCGCCCACTTTCACTGTTCTAAGGCCTGTTCAGGCTTCTACCTGCATCATGTTATGCTATTCTGGTGATTCTGCAAGGCTTGGTGAACGAAGTAGGACAAGCGTTAAGTAACAGGCGATCATCAGCCGTTCTCAAGCGGTTGACTACGACGCGTTCACTTCATGATTTTGAAGCAGGCTTCACCGCTTTCAGGGCAGGCTTTCAGAGCTTTCCTGGCAATGTCTTCCCTTCTGGCATCTTTCTCACCCATGGCTGCAAAGTGCTTCTCGCTGGATGTCTTTGCACAGGCGGCACATGACCCGAGGGATGTGTGGCAAGCTCCTGTGCAGTGAGCTTGGTCAGACAAACTGTGTGGCGCACACACCTGCCATGGTCGGCAGTATCACCTGGGCCACAGTTTGAGTCCTGTTCCGAGACCCGCTCACGGTGAAGTGGCGCCTACTGGGTCGCTTCCTCTCCAGCTTCGGCGCAAAGTCTTCACCACTGGATGCACTTTGAACGGTGAAGTGGGCACCAAAACCGAGCAAAGCGTCCCGCAAATCAGACTAGAGTTCTTAGTGGATCCCAAAGCAGCACAAACGAGACCAAAACGGTGCACATGGCGCCAAGGCGGCGCAATTCGACCCCAAAGCCTGTATAGACAGGCAGGGCGTGGTACGGTCTGTAGGGTCCATTCGCCTTGTTTTTGCACACCCCGGAACACCTGTAAGCGAGATAATTTATGAAGTCCGAGGGTCGAATGCACCTGGAGAATGATAGAGAACGCCGAAAACGTGTGTTTAGGCCGAGATTTTGCTCCGAGGAGCGACCCAGCATCAGGTTGCATATGTGTCTTCTATGGCGGTTTACGGCCAGCAGACGGGGGGACCCCCTAAAAACCCACAAAAATTGCATTTGGGACATCATAGAAGGCTCTCCGGAGGCTTCTGAGGGCGTATTTGAACGCAGAATGATGTTTTAGGAAGGGTATGGGGCCTCAGTACCCGTCAGACCCTGGTGAACTATGCGGGGATTTTTCCGCCCAAACCCCCCCCCCCCCTTTTGGCATCGACTCATATATAAATTCGTGTCCGGATCTTGTGTCAAGGTGTACTCCAGTACACACATGAGCTATGGGTGGGGCTCCGGGTGTGCATGGGAGGGTTGCGGAGGGTCGAGGGCGGTTGCGGAGGGTCGAGGAGTCGAGGAGGGTCGGCAGAGTACGCACGTTGAAGAGCTCCCGCGTGTGCTCGTTGAACTGGCTCGGATCAAGCCTGATTCAGCCTCTCCGACCTTTACAGACTATGCTGTGAAGTTCGTGGAGCTCCACAGGCTAGGAAAGTTGTCGTCGCTGTATCCAGAGGCCGTGTGTTCTGCCTTTGTGAACCCTTGCCCGCCGTGAATGCCATGAGTACTGCCCTCTTCCACCATCTTGGATAGACACGCCTCACGCTCGCACCACCCGAAACCGAAACGACCCATGACCCCAAGAGCTGTGCCTCCCGCTGTGCCCGAATACACCCCGCTTTCTAATAACTATTGTCCAATCAGGTTTGAAGGCGTATGTAAGTGCCCACAGTCCATCACAAACTGAGACCAGTCAGAGGTACTTTTTAACAAGAACATCCTCCTCTATCGGAAACAAGCATTTGCTTTTGTGTGACAGTTCAAAGATTTCCGCGCCTGCGGCGCAGGCATAATTTGCATCTGTCTCTGCGGTGGGGGCATAGCTAGTTCCCTGTCCCCAAAAGGTCGAGTGCCTGTCCAAGAGCCTGGACAAGAAATATTAATTCTGGGCCCCTCCAAAAAATCAAACAATTCGTCCACAAATTGCCTGGCCATAAAATAGAATTCCGCAAATTAAAGAGCCAAAAATTGTCAGGGTGTACAAAGCCCTCAGGCCAAAAAACGTCCAGATGCGCAAAACACCCGTTTTTGGCCAAAATCACGTCTCTGTATTATGCATTGGAACATGGATTTACAAAGATCTTTGCATTTTTCCACATGTTTTTCAAAATTAACTACTTCTTTTTTACATCTTTGTGTAAAAAAGAAAAAAGTAAGATCTTGAAATTTTGTAAAAAATAGTGACTGTGCGTTGTCCTTGTGAGTGGGGGTGTGTGGTCCTTTTTGAGGTGAATTGCGCCTGTCGTTGCCTCTCCCTTAAGGTTGCAGGCCAAGGAAACCAGCTGTGAGACAAAACTCGGCGCCAGTCTCGTCGGATTGCACCAGAAAAGAACTTCACGGGTTACAAAACACCCGCCCAACACGAGGCACGCGTGCACGGCCACCGTAGCACCCGGAATCCTTTTCGGTTCTGGTAGACTATAACCTAGTCCAGTTTCACATGTAGGCAAGGCAACAGACCGAACAAGCCGACAACGCTTCTCAGCTTGGGTTGATTCGACACACACGCTGCTCTCTCCACCCTGCTCGCGTTTCCGCTTCATTTCGAAACGGGCAAGTTTGTGCTACCTCCGATGCAGTGTCACTCCACTTCTTTGTGACTAAAGCACGTGTCAGAGCATCCTGCAGACACTGCTTCTTACCCCTTCGCATACATGCGATGGGTTTTGCCATAAAAGAGCTTTGCGGCCTCCGGCATCTCATCGAGGTTACGGTCCTCAAGATTCATCGGGCCTGCACGAGCCTCAGGCTCGTGATCGGGCTCCGGGTCCGCGACGAAATCTGTTGTTGCCACGGAGCCAGCGGATTTCGAATCAGTGAGTCGGAATCAGTGGAATCGGACATTGTTTACTTGGTCCGAGACGAGTATGCTAATAACTCTGTCGAGCCAACCCCACTTTTTAGGGGGTCGGGGGCGAAGCCCGGGGACACTTTTTTAGCCTACCGTCGTACGCGTTTTTCTAGTAGTCCATTTCCCCGCTCCGGGTTTTTCTCGATCCGTGACTCGGCACCGGGTATTTGCCGCACTATTCAGGCCTGAAGGCCCGGGTTCGAACCCGGCCGAGGAGGCACTTTTCCGGTCGAAAATTTTTTTCGGGGGTTGTTGGTTTTCGGGGTCTATCATGCCCGAAACCTGCGTTTTTTGCAGAGTTTCTCAATAACTCGCGGTATTTGGGTCCCCTTGGGTAACGTGAGTCAGTCTACCAGAACTGAGCATCGCCCGAACTTTGCTTCACCCAAACTTTGCTTCACCAGAAGTTAGCTTCGCCCGAAATTTGCTTTTGCATCACCACAACTTAGCAACTTGGTTTCGCCCGAACTTTGCTGCTTTCCGAACTTTACAAACCCCGTAAATCAGTCGACCCGGGACCTCCAGCCCCGAAGGCTTGCGCTGTTCACTCTGCCATCACGGTGTCATTTCCAGGGGGAAAACTTCCTGTGGAGACCCTTGAAGTTGAAATGACACTATAAAAAGTGCTGCGCTTCGCGCGTAGAGGCAGCAGTTTGGGTTTCGGGGTCTAATGTGCCCGACATTTGCGTTTTTTTGCCGAGTTTCTCAATATCTCGTGGCTTTTGGGTCCCCTTGGGAAATTTGAGTCAGTCTACCAGGTTCTGGTCCAGAACTTAGCATCACCCGAACTTTGCTTCGCCCGAACTTTACGGTTTCCCGAACTTTAACTGCTGCCTCTAGTCGCCTTACCGGCGCACATGTACTTTTTCTCCTGTGGTGTTTACGCACTTGCATCATTCCATCCGAGCGTTCCGTCTGCTCATTACAGGATCTGTCGAAAGGCATCTGCGCATAGCAGGCAACTGTTCATTGCAGGAATCTGCTCGCTATAGGCCTCGCTCAGTAGTGACTACAGACAATCGTTCTCCCAGACATTTGTCCCTCACAGGCATCTAGGCATCTGATATTTACAGGCACCTCATGATCAGGCTCCTCTGATTGTCACAGGGTGGGCGTTTGTTGCAGTAGAGTGATTGCCAGGCCTTCGACTACCCTGAGCAACGAACTGTGCACACAGTCGGTGTCTACGTAACAGCAGATGGGTCGCGCTGCGGGGGCGGCTCACGGGTGAACGTCGTTGTCCGCAGAAGGGGGTCGTGCCATGTCGGCGGGTGTCCGCCGCTTCTTCTCACCGCGTTTGCGGAGTCACCTCACCCAGCTTTATTGGCCGTGTGAGCAACCATTAAAGCACAGAAACTGCACTACTACCTTGACGTTTTTTCACAAAATTTCAAGATCTTCTTTTTTCTTCAAGATGTGAGAAAATGGGCAAATCCAACAACTTCTGAAAAGGAGTTTGTCAATCCATGCTGGAATTGTTCAAAAAAAAAAAAAAAAAGCGGGCGCTAGTGAACGCAGTGCACAGGAGGCACGACTGGGAGACCTACGCGGCGGTCTCCCACCTAGCGTTCCACAGGCTCAGCTTCGTGGTGGCAAGGGCGGTGGCCCGCATCGCCCTCGTGAACGCGGACGTGCACCTCGGGGCGCGAAGGGTGGAGGAAGGCGAACTCGAGCTGGACGAAATCTCCACGGACGACGGGGCAGGCAGCAGCAGCAGCAGCAGTAGCAGTAGTAGCAGCAGCAGCAGCAGCGGCGGCGGGGGCGGCAGCAGCAGGAGCAACAGCAGCAGCAGCGTCGCGAGCGGCGGCGGAGGCGGCGGCGGCGCCCCGGAAGGCGGAGGCGGAGGCGCCCCCGGCGGACCGCAGGCCCCGGCAGCGCAGGGACCACCGCCCCTCCCCCCCCCGAATGACGAACAACCACAGGAGGGGGCCAACCCCAAAGCCGCAGGTCCGCAAGGGGGAGACCGCCCCGGCCACCTCGAAGCCCCTGGATCCCCCCGGAAAAGGTCGACCCCCACCAAAAAAGCAAGGGCTACCAAAAGGCCCCAATCCACACACACAGGCGCTCAAGCTGCAGGCAGCCGCGAAAACCCCCCAGCCCCCCGAAAAACGCCAACCACCAACAAACCCACAGGCACCCCCCCAAAAACGAGAGCTCCCCCCCCCGAAAAACGCCTCAGCATCCGAAACAAACCCGCAGGCACCCCCCCAAAAACGAGAGCTCCCCCCCCCGAAAAACGCCCAAGCATCCGAAACAAACCCACAGGCACCCCCCCAAAAACGAGAGCTCCCCCCCCCGAAAAACGCCTCAGCACCCGAAACAAACCCGCAGGCACCTCCCCCAAAACGAGAGCCACTCCCCCCGAAAAACGCACCAGCACCAGAAACAAACCCGCAGGCACTCAAGAGAAAAGACCCCCCGGTGGGACTGAGCAACCCACAACTCTTGAAAAAACCGCGCCCCCCGGGGGACGACCAGCCACCACCGCCCCCCCCGAAAAAGGCTCCCTCCCCCCCAGAAATAATAATAATCGCCGCCCATCAGCCACCGCCCCGGCTGAAGCGAAAAGACCCCCCCTGCTCCATACTCCTGGGTGAGAAATACTGCCCCAAAAAAGCCCGCCTTCAGGACCCCAGCCTGAGCAAGAGCGCCCAAAACACCCAGGTGCAGCAGCAACCTCACCCGAGGCACTCTCCCAGACCGGTCGCAAGCCGGTCGCTTGTGGAGGGTGTCTCCCCGAGTGAGTTGAGCAGCGTGATCGTACCCTTGCCACAGTCTGCCGGTTCAACCGGACTCGCCCAGACTGGACGATCACCAGGTACCCCAACGACCGTAGAAAAACGGAATTGGGGACCGCCAAGCCGCGCCACAGCGAGCGCAGGGGTTCCGACGCAAGATCCGGCTAGCCACCGGGCACCCCTGCGGCAGACAGCGCAAGGACTGGCCAAGTCCCGCGTGGAGGGTGGCCCCTCCATCGCACGGTGAGAACCGTGGGTAGCACCCTCCGCATCTCTCGAATCTCTGAGTTTAGGTAGTTTTAGTGGGTAAGTCCCGGGATAGAACACACAAGTTGTTCTTTCATCAGCTTTCGCCTCCTCCGTGGGCCACTCAACCGCGGCCACGTCCTTCCATTTCACAGTAGAAAGATCAATGTCGTCACGATGAACGGCGGGCATTTTCACTTACGTCCCTTTTTGTTTGTGCGCACTTCCTTCAAACCTGTTTTGTTCATCTAACGGGAGTGAGGATAGTACGCTGCCATCGATCTGTTTTTGTTCTTGACAAATTGCATTTGTTAGACACAAAAAAGCAGGAGTGGAAGTTTGAACTTGACATGCAGTGACATGGTGTACTTATTTGCATGCAAACGACTCCCCACAAAAACGAGCTCTGTGACCAACCTGGCCCGCAACCAACATTCAGTTTGCCTTTGCGAAGGTTTGCATCAACGCACACCGACAGACTAACCGGGACGGTGCTTCAGCACAGATGTCCCATTACCGATCCTTGAACAGGGGTCACCCAGTTCCGTGTCAACGTATCTCTCGGCTTACAGGGCTTTGAGCCCCGGCTGACACTCTGCTTCTTCAGAGAGAAATATCTTTTCCCGTGAAAACGTCCCCTCCGAGGCGCCAGGTGCTGCCTTGCATCAATTGTTGCGCTTAATACGCCGGACCTCCGAGAAGGAACATTGAGAGGCAAATGAAAAGAAGAACGCGCGGCGCTACTCGTGTCATTCAAAGCGATGACGCCTTCTTCCTCGCACGAAAGAAGCTTTTGCGGAGCACCCAAAAAAAAAAGAAGAAGAAAAGAACGGACAGCGGAGGGGAGGGGGTGGTGCTGGGGTAGGCTTGCGGGTGTGACACTATTGAACATCATCGGAAGGGAGGCAGCGACTGCGCGGCGCTAGAGAGGACCTGCCCGCTGTGGGGAGACCGTTCGCGCTGTTGAGGACTTCGGAGGAGGCTGGGCTACGCTCGGTGGGACCATTCGCGTTGCTGAGGAAAGCGAGTGTGGATCTGGTGTATGTGGTCCCACCCAGCGATCCGACCGTTCAATCCCGGTCGCGAAACGGTTTGTACCCTGAAGTGATGAGGAGGTTGAACAGGCCCTCCTCTTGGACGCCTGTTGCAGTTGTTGGGGAGTAGGTCGGTATTTTGCGTGCTGACAGCTTCCACACCAGAACACGCCACTTGGCGCACCTTCTTTCTTTTTGTGAAGGTTGCTGCCGCTGGGGGGGAGGTACCAGGGAAAGCCTGCTACACGGGAGCCAAGCTTCATGTGTTCGGCGGTACTGCAGAGCCACGGGCCTACGGGTCAAGTGGCTACCGATTTCCCAAACTAAAGCATCAAGGCGTGGCGCACCTTGGGGCTTGCGCTGAACACAAGCTCGTCGAGACGGTCATCCACAGGGCAGAGCGGACGGGGTTGTGGCACTGTGCTGCCTCCGACTCAAGCTTTGCAAGCTGTGATTGACCGTCACGTTCCTGGACCGGGAGCTGCCTTTTTCTTTTTCTTTTTCTTTCTTTCTTCTTCGAAGGTTGCTGCCGCTGGGGGCATGGGTGGAGGTCTGGAGCCCTGTGATGGCTGACGGCGCAGCAAAGCAGCTCGTCTTGTTGCAACAAAAGAACGCAGTTTGACTGTTACGGCGTGCGGGTGCAGTGTCAATAAGGCGGCCGTAGTGCTTGGCTGCCGTTGCGCCAGGGGCAGCCAAGCGTTCATAGCGACGTTGCTTTTTGATCCTTCGATGTCGGCTCTTCCTAACCTAGACAAGCAGAATTGTCTAAGGGTTGGATTGTTCACCCACTAACAGGGAACGTGGGCAGGTTGGTGCTACCCTACTGACAGTCACATGTCACGGAGGAGAAAACCCACGATCTACACTCGTCATAGACCAGTCAGACGGTCAATCGTTGGTCCTTGAAGATCAGCCCTGCGTCAATCACGGTCGGTCATGCGCACGGCATTGACGGTGACGTTCGCCCTTGAGAATGAGCCGAGGAACGAGGGGTTCTGCATACTCACAACTACACACCACGTGTACCAGAATAAAGGACCAATTGGAAGATCGACGGCAGCAGGGACTTGCTGGGACCACGTGCTGGTGAGTTGAGCATGCGAGCCGGTTGGCAAGCGATGCGTCACGGAAGAGGCAAAGCAAGTTGAAGTATGGCTAAAGATAAAGTGGTGTCACCTGAGGGGGTAATCTCACGTGATAAGCCGTTAAGCAGCGGCTGCCGGCTTATCCCGTGACACCTTTTTTATGTACGTTATTGAAAGAGTAGCGTTGGCACTCTTACAGGTTCGTTCCCTCGTAACTCGCCGGGAACGGGCGCTCCAGTGAAACTATGATGTTACCGTTTCAGGTTTGGATTTCAGGAGCATTGCCTCAGATTCTGAGACCAATTTCTCCCACGAATGGTGGGCAAACAACCGGCGAATGCCGGCAGATGCAAATGGACTCCACCTGCGCACGGCGCGTGCATTTAAGTCGAATTTTGAGTGCGTGAACCCCTCCGGAGAAAGGTTCATCACACTAGTTCCAGGCATCATAGCCCGGTCTCTGGGTCGCGTCCCCCTCCTTCTTTTGGTCGCCTGGTCTTACGTCTTGCTGGTCCGTCCGGGCTGATCGCTTTGCGCTTCCCTTCGTCTTGCATCACCTCTATGCGCAGGGCGTGCAGAATATGCGGGCCATTTTTTTGGCAGGAAAAACGTCGTTGGTGGGCGAAAACCCCAGCGGCAGCCCGCAGCCAAGAACCCCACAGGACGGCGTCTTGCGGGCAAAAGATGCGAGCCAGCAGCTTGGTGTTTCGACGCGGAGGAGCTGGAGGACATGAAAATGTCATCCAAACTCGCCGGTAGGCTGGGCCACCAGCATCAAATGCTGTGAGATGGCGCCATGCGCCCCGTCGTCGCCTGCCAGGTAGAAAGACCCGATAGGGAACGTGTCAGTCAGACTTTGGCGAACAATTCCGGCATGGGGAAGGGGCATATTTGTTTTGGTTTGCCGTGCTGCCATACGTCCGCCACCGGGATAAAAAGGGGGGGGTTTGCAAGAACGTGCTTGGAATGGGTATGTGCTCAACACCGCACTGGTCCCGTCTGCGCCGTGTTTCGGTCCTTTAAGCCACGGACACATAAGGCGGACCATCATCAGCGTGGAACCTGAGTGTCTGCAGACAGGACTGCGGTGTGAGTCTGGTTTGTCAGGCGGCTGTTCGTAGCTCGTCACAGCCAGGACCACCCGTGCTACTAGAGCACAGGATAAAAAGGGGGTGGGGGTTTGCAAGAACTTGGAATGGATATGTGCTCAACACCGCACTGGTCCCGTCTGCGCCGTGTTTCGGTCCTTTTAGCCACGGACACATAAGGCGGACCATCATCAGCGTGGAACCTGAGTGTCTGCAGACAGGACTGCGGTGTGAGTCTGGTTTGTCAGGCGGCTGTTCGTAGCTCGTCACAGCCAGGACCACCCGTGCTACTAGAGCACAGGATAAAAAGGGGGTGGGGGTTTGCAAGAACTTGGAATGGATATGTGCTCAACACCGCACTGGTCCCGTCTGCGCCGTGTTTCAGTCCTTTTAGCCACGGACACATAAGGCGGACCATCATCAGCGTGGAACCTGAGTGTCTGCAGACAGGACTGCGGTGTGAGTCTGGTTTGTCAGGCGGCTGTTCGTAGCTCGTCACAGCCAGGACCACCCGTGCTACTAGAGCACAGGCGAATCCGTCACGGGGAGAAGGCCCCTACAACCGTGTCTGAGCAATCAGTTAAAAAACTCAGGGCACTCGCCCTGATGGTGACTGCGACTCGCTAGGCAGCACTGACTTGTCTTCTTTTTACGGTGGCAATCTGCGAAGTAAACTCCGCAGAGCACAGTGGACATGGGGTTGCCGTGTGCAGCACCAATGGTTGAAGTACCAAAAGGAAAAGAGTGCGAGGAAGTATCCTGCGTGCTGAGGGCAGCAAGTCGGGGGTGGGGGGGGGGGGGGGGGGGGGGGGGGGGGGGGGGGGGGGGGGGGGGGGCGAGGCGTCGGCCACAGTAGCCTACAGGACAAAGCCATGGTTTGCCATGCCGTCATCTGTCCGTCGAAAAATATAAAGGTGGCGGAGGGGGGGGGTTCTCCGCTATGCCGGCAAGTGTCCGCCAATGTCTAACTGACACGTTCCCATGAGTCGTTTTCTACTTGACGCTCGTGACAACCCGAAAAGCTCCCTGTCTCTCTCTCCCTTGCTGGAAGTCCTGCAAGGGAGTGAAAAGACAGGAGAGGAGGAGAGTAGAAAAGGGCAGCAACACACGACAGCAGACCGCCGTGGTTTGAAAACCCCAGCTTCAAGAAGGTAGCCCTGCGACCCAGGATCTCCAGAGGAGTTCCCAGGGGCGGGCTTCATACACGGAATCGTTCATTTGGCCGGAGAAACGCAGGCAATCGAATGCCTGCTGAAGGGAGCGCAGGAGTCGGCGCGTCGGAGCGGCCGCGATCCTTCCTGCCAGACGAAGCTTTTTGCCAAAAGAAAATACTCGGGGCTGCCTTGTGTTTTCAACCACAAAGTGGGTCTTTTTTGTTGAGCACTTCCGCCCGCCACTGAACCCAGGTCCACCTGTGTTTCGTGTGGGCTACAGCACATTTACCTACTTCGATCTTTTGCAGCTGGCAGCCTCCTCAAGTATTTCCTACAAAGCAGGTGCGTATACAATAGAAAAAATGCGTGAGTTTGTGTTGAAAAAAAGACAGGCGCGTTGATTTGTGTGCATGCGTGTCAGTTGATCGTTTCCCCGAACTGCTTTCACCCTGGGGAAGGTGTAAAAAACATTTTGGTAAACATTGTTTACCGACCCCCCCCCTCCTGGCCGCACGGCATAGTTTGCCGCGCACGGCGCGGTTTTTCACCTGACCTACTGGTACTACCACGTAGACTGAGATAGAGCGCGCCGCAGGCGCGAGAATTTTTTTGAGGCGTTTTGGGCTCAGAAAGACCAAAAAGAGCACAGGAAAGTTCATCACACTGGCGCAAAAAAGAAGGAAGACAGGATTTAGAGGTTGTCCCACTTCAAAAACAAACCTTTAGAGGTTGTCCCACTTCAAAAACAAACTTTTAGAGGTTGTCCCACCTCGAAAACAAGCTTTTAGAGGTTGTCCCACCTCGAAACTCGAAAACAAACTTTTAGAGGTTGTCCCACTTCGAAAACAAACTTTTAGAGGTTGTCCCACCTCGAAAACAAGCTTTTAGAGGTTGTCCCACCACGAAAACAAACTTTTAGAGGTTGTCCCACCTCGAAAGCAAGCTTTTAGAGGTTGTCCCACCTCGAAAACAAGCTTTTAGAGGTTGTCCCACCTCGAAACTCGAAAACAAACTTTCACAGTTTCACTGAGGGAGTTGATGCACCACGAAAAGTCGATCAGAGAACTTCACACAGCCTTCAGGGTGTGGTTGGTTCAAAGAAAGTTCAAGTTTTTGCTGCGGCTTCCCATGGGCCATTCGTGTGCACCGGAATTAATGCACACCTTGGCAGCGGTGGCCGGCGGACATGAGGACTTCGTTCGTCCGGAGTTGGCGGAACGGGATGTCGTCGTCGACATTTGGATCGACAACATCCGGTATGCGGGCAAGAAGCCGGCGGTACGGCTCGCGACTCGGAGACTGGACCAGACAGCGGAGGAGTGCGGCTTGACGTGGAAGCCGTCCGATTCGCAGACTGCCGCCACACGGTATGAGTTCATCGGGGTCGATTGGGACCACGTTGCTCATCGTGTTGCTGTCTCTCGGAAGTTGCGAAGAAAGCTGATGGAGGCGCGCTACACGCTGAAGTCGTCGCCTACCGTGCTAGCTTGTGAGCTCGAGACTCTCGGCGGTCGTTTGTTGCATGCCTCTGCGGTCGCCGGCATTTTTCCGGGCTCCTTTTGGTTTGCGTTGAAGTTCTTTCGACGCATAACCAACTCGTTGAACCGAGGGGCTCGGCTGCCCTCTGATAGAGTTGAAGTTTCTCCGTGTGTTCGTTTGTCGCTCCAAGAGTGGATTGACTCGGTGCTGAAGCCGAGGGCCATTCCCACTCTCGAACAGTCCCCACGTATCACGGCCTTCGTGGACGCGAGTAAGAAAGGCTGGGGGGGTGTCCTAGTTGACTCGCGCACAATGGAAGTGACCGTGTTGGGGGGGTCATGGAACTCTGCAGAGAGCTCGTTGCACATAAACGAGCTGGAGGCTATTGCCTTCAAGTTAGTTGTCTTGGCTCTGCCGCCCTCGATTAGAGGTGGGAGAGTGGACATTGTGGTTGATAATACCACTGTGAAAGGAGTGGCCCGTAAGGGGTCCTGTTTAAAAAGTGCCGTCTTGAACGAGGCGGTAGTTAAAGGACTGGAACGCGTGCGTTCCTTGAACTGCGCTGTTTCTGTACGATGGGTCAGGAGTGAGGGCAACCCTGCGGACTTGCCGTCACGCGTACCGCTGACCATGATTGGCGCTGATGCGCTCGATTCAATTGTACTTGCGGTGAGGCAGTTTCTCACTGGCGTTGTGGTGGATGGAAGGTGACCTCGCCCAAGCTCGTTTCCCCGGGTTAAGGCAGTCACTCAACATTCCCTTGCGCTAGTGCTATCAGTTACAAAGACGTGTTCTTACTTCTCCCTTTCTCCTAGGCAGTTCTCGTCAGACAATACGAAGAGCAGAAGCTCTTCTAGGCAGTTCTCGTCAGACAATACGAAGAGCAGAAACTCTCACAATTTCACTGAGGGAGTTGATGCACCACGAAAAGTCGATTAGAGAACTTAACACAGCCTTCAGGGTGCGGTTGGTTCAAAGAGAAATTCAAGTTTTCCCACCCTCCCTAACCCCCCGGTGACCTCGCCCAAGCTCGTTTCCCCGGGTTAAGGCAGTCACTCAACATTCCCTTGCGCTAGTGCTATCAGTTACAAAGACGTGTTCTTACTTCTCCCTTTCTCCTAGGCAGTTCTCGTCAGACAATACGAAGAGCAGAAGCTCTTCTAGGCAGTTCTCGTCAGACAACACGAAGAGCAGAAACTCCCTCTAAAAGTTTGTTTTCGAGGCGGGACAACCTCTAAAAGTTTGTTTTCGAGGTGGGACAACCTCTAAAAGTTTGTTTTCGAGGTGGGACAACCTCTAAAAGCTTGTTTTCGAGGTGGGACAACCTCTAAAAGCTTGCTTTCGAGGTGGGACAACCTCTAAAGGTTTGTTTTCGAGGTGGGACAACCTCTAAAACCTTGTTTTCGAGATGGGACAACCTCTAAATCCTACCTATCCAATGTTGGGACGTTGTTACCGCACGTCCAAGGCCAAGGTTCGGAGGTTGTCCCCACTGAAAAACAGGCGTATGCAGGTTGTCCCGTTTCAAAAGTGTTCGCTTGGAGGCCGCCTCAAACAGGCTGCGTGGTTGTGACGAAGACGCACTATAGAGAGCGACACGCCAGGCCCGACCCACAGTACAGTGAATGTTTACCGACCCCCCCCCCTTTTCTGAAAAATCGGTAAACAATGTTTACCAAAATGTTTTTTACACCTTCCCCTGTTTCACGTCCGATTTGTGGTCAACCACACAAAAACACGCTTGCCCACGTCTTGTTGCACAACTACGTGTGGGCTACAGCATATTGAAGGGCAACCCGCAAGATTGTTTGTACTAAAAAGCCGTACAACTCCCGCAAAAAGACTTTTGCTCGCTCGCCGCATCGGGAGTGGCAGACTCTTTTCCTGCTCCGCCAGCCCGGGTTCGTACGGTCGCCCAAATCTGAACAGGAATCATATATGGTCAGCAGGCCGCCTGAGATGTGACCTGAAAATCTTGGGACGTGGCGGGTGCTGGGGAAGGTGCCTTGGAAGATGGCGAGGTCCTTCGGGCTTACACGCGACAGGGCGTACCTGTCGGGCACCTCGGCCAGGGTTTTGGTCAGGACCGCCGGCTCGTGCCGGATGCGCCAACCACCCCAAGCTCCAGCCACTAGTTCTTCGGGACACCGGAAAACCACTCGTGCCAGAAGACCGCTTTTCTCTCGAGAATAAATAGCTCGGACACGGTTTACCACGGCCTGAAACAAAATTTACGCGTGGTCGGAAGGCCGCCGGAGGCCCCCCGAGATGTGGCCTGAGAACCCCGGGACGTGGCGGGTGCTGGGGAAGGTGCCTTGGAAGATGGCGAGGTCCTTCGGGCTTGCACGCGACAGGGCGTACCCGTCGGGCACTGCGGCCAGGGTTTTGGTCAGGACCGCCGGCTCGTGCCG
Source organism: Diplonema papillatum (assembly GCA_030068145.1). Lineage (NCBI taxonomy): Eukaryota > Euglenozoa > Diplonemea > Diplonemida > Diplonemidae > Diplonema > Diplonema papillatum. The sequence continues at coordinate 19,296 of JAPJBO010000122.1, forward strand.
GATGGTCGGCACGTTCGACCCGGAGAGCGTCATCTGCATCCGGTCATGCCTCAGACTCGCGTACGCGGTGTCGCCGACGATCGTCATCTGCGACCGCGCGCACTCGTCGATCACGTCTTCGACCTCGGCTTTGAACAGCCCGCGGGCGTTCCGCACGGGGCCCGTCTCGAGCAGGCGCTGGTTGGTCGAAAAGCTCATGCCGCTGACCTTCGCCGGGCGGCCCCAGCTGCAGATGTGCGACTCGCCTTTCGAGTGCTTCTTCGTCTCGTGGTTGCCCCAGTGCTTCCGCCCGTAGTGCGGCGTCCACCCTTCCGGGCGGTGCCCCGCGTAGTTCGGGATGTGGTGGAAGTCGCTGGCGATGTTCGACGACGGCTTGTTTTCGAGCCCACCTCCTCGCTGTGTGTGTGTGTGTGTGTGTGTGTGTGTGTGTGTGTGTGTGTGTGTGTGTGTGTGTGTGTGTGTGTGTGTGTGTGTGTGTGTGTGTGTGTGTGTGTGTCCACCGTCTTGTGTGTTTGTTTGTGTTGTGTGTGTGTGTGTGGGTGTGTGTGTGTGTGTGTGTGTGTGTGTGTGTGTGTGTTGTGTGTGTGGGTGTGTGTGTGTGATTGTGTGTTTGTGTGTGTGTGTGTGTGTGTGTGTGTGTGTGTGTGTGTACTGTGTGTGCTGTGTGTGAGTGTTGCTGACACATTGCATGTGGCTAAAAGAAAGTTGTGGGCTCGCGCTAACAGGCCCGCCGCCCTTTCTAGACTGGTAGGCAGCAGTTCAACACGTGGTTCGGTAGTTGCAGCACTTGTTCTGGTGAAGCAAAGTTCGGGCGAAGCAACGTTCGGGTGAAGCTAAGTTCTGGTGTTCGGGCGATGCTAAAAGTGAAGCGGAGTTCGAGGGATGCTAAGTTTGGCCTGTGATGGCAAGTTCGGCGCCAGTACCCGGGGGGGAGATCCCCGACTCCGTTTTCCCAGACTGCACCCGGGGTAACCCAAAAACCGCAAAACATTGAGAAACTCCGCAAAAACGCAAATTTCGGGCACACTAGATCGAAAACCAACAAACCCCGAAAACCATTTTCGACCGGAAAGTGTCTTCGGCAGGGTTCGAGCCCGGGCCTACCGGCCTGAAGGCAGACACCCGGTCACTCCGCCACCTCTATGCATTTTGGCAGGAGGAAAAAGAGCTAGCTATTCACATTGCGTGTTCGTAGGACCCCCAGTCTCGAAAAAGCTCATACTCCTGTGTCCGGGGCCATGGCGCCGTACAGTTCTCCTTCGCCGACGGTCACGCCGTGAAATTGCTGCGCCGCTCCACCGCCTATCGTGTAATGGAGCTTCTTCTTCGTGATCTGCGTTCGTTGATGTTATTGTAGTGCAAGCAGCTCCCGAGTACTTTTGACACGGAGTGTAGTATCCCTCAAAGAGTGACCCCCCCCCAACCTGGGCTTCCTTTTTACCCCTGCAAACCCCTGAATAGGTGCTACGGGAGTATCTGGCAACCGCTGCTTAACATGTACTTAAAAGAACTCAATGCTTAAGTTGCAGGCGCACTCGCCGTAGCGAAGCAGAAGACGGCGACGACCGGACGGGCGGCCAAGAGGCCGCCACCAACGCCAGGGACCGGCGAACGACCAGCGTTGAAGAAGAGGGTGCTCGGCACGAGCCCGATCACGGGCCGCAAGCGGAAGAAGGCGAAGGCGACCACACCCGAGTCAGGGGTGCAACGAAGAAGGAAGGCCTTTAAAGCAAGCAGCTACCAGAAACGTCCGACGTCCCCAAGCACTCCAGTGCCCTCGAAAGTGAGAAACGTGCAAGCCTGTCCGCACCTGTGCCCCCCCCGGAACCGCAAGAAAGCCCACCGCCCCTGGCGCCACAAGTACTCGACCTTGACGACGCAATGACAGGTGACAACGTCAAAAGGTAACCTTAAGCGGCGACACAGTGCATGCTAATCCATGTGGTTCATGTACTTAAAAGAACTCAATGTTTAACATTAAAGCAAGTAGCTACCCAGAAACGTCCGACGTCCCCAAGCACTCCAGTGCCCTCGAGAGTGAAAAACGTGCGAGCCTGTCCGCACCTGTGCCCCTCCACGTAATCTCCAGAACCGCAAGAAAGCCCAGCGCCCCTGGCGCCACAAGTACTCGACCTTGACGACGCAATGACAGGTGACGACGTCATAAAGTAACCTTAAGCGGCGACGCAGTGCATGCTAATCCATGTGGTTCATGTACTTACAAAAGAACTCAATGCTTAACATTCCGGGTAAACCCGTACGACGGAGGTGAGCTGCCGAGGGAGCGGCGCAGGCGGCTCGCTGCCGCCCCCAGCGGGAAGCGGCGGATGCGGCTGCCGGCGGCGGAGGTGGACGAGCTACCGCAGCCGGCGGCCCCGCCAGCGGACGCGGCCGGACAGAAGAAGAGGAAGACGCCGGAGCCGGCAGCGGACGAGCCGGAACCCGCTGGGGACGATGTCCCAATGGACGGTGCAGAGGCGGGCGGGCACGTCCACGCCTTCGGGAGCCCGGCGAAGGCCACCGCCGGCTTCTCCTGCGCCCTATGCGGGAAGAAGAAGGCGAAGGGCCAGATCCGCACGACATGCGAGGGCTGCAACGTCGGCGCGTGCAAGGCGTGTGCGGGTTGACTGCCACCGCGACCCGTCCCCGGCGCCAGTTGTGGCCCCGCCAGGCCGATGCAGGCCGCCCAGCGCGTGAGTCCCAGCACGCAGTTCGACGATGGAGCAGGCGAAGGTGGTGGCGATCCCTCTTCTTCTTCTTCTTCTTTTTGCCCCCCTCTCTCCCACAACGCGCCAGGCCTCATTAGCCCGGGAAATTTACCCGCAGCGCACAAACAATCCCCCCACAAAGGCCAGCGTGCCTGCGGGGGGGGCCCTGTCAGGGTGGAGGGAGCAATCCCCGGACTAAGCTTCCAGACGGTCCCTCGGGATCTTCTGGACAGACTGAGCCGAGTACCCGAGCTCGGGCCGAAAGCCACTTGGAGGAGGCTGGGGGGAGAACAAAGCAGAGAGACCCAGCAGTGGGGACACGCCTACCGACAGGGCGGACCCCCGGTCAGACTGGAACGGGGTATCCCCGAGGGGCCCCTGAAAGAAGCGGCGGATCTCATACGTGACCGTCTCGGGTGGGAACCGGACCAGTTGCTGGCCAACTGGTACCGGAGGGGAGTGGGGATCAACCCCCACAAAGACCAGAGAGAACTGGGTCCGAGGGTAGCGACCATATCGCTCTTGAGCGACACGGTCATGGAGTGGGAGAGGGGGAGCCGGAGAGTGAGAACCCCCCTGCCGGTCGGCACACTGTGCCACATGGAAGGCGAGGCCAGGAGCCTGTGGACACACGGGATTCGTCCCGATGATGTCGCACGCGACCGGGTCTCGCTCACCTACAGGGCCGTGCGCGAGGCCGCCTCCCAACGTTTGCAAGGCCGGGACACCCCGCAAGAAACTCCCCCCATGCCCCCCCCGCCCCGCCCTCAGGCGTCCTCCCCACCCCCCCAGCAACAGTTCAGCCCCGCGCCACGTACTGACTTGTGTAATCGCCAAAGAACTCTTATATCTATTAAGGAAACTACTAGACAGCAGCTGTTAAGCGCTGGAGACATCGAACAGAACCCGGGCCCCGGCCGCACGGAGATGAAGTTCGCGACGTTGAACGTAACTAGCTTACTTCAATATCTCCCAGCGGCCGACGCGGTGGAAGCGGATCTTCTCTGCTGCCAGGAGGTGACACTCCTTCCGTGCAAACGGGCGCAGGCGGAGGAATACCTGCGGAAATGGTGCTGCCACTGGGGCCTGCCTCCCGGAAGACTCTGTAGAAACTCCGGTAGTCGCTCGACGGTGAACGCCGCGAACGGAGGGCTCTCCACTCTAGTACTGAGACCGATACCGGCGTACGATACGATGACGGCGCTCTCGCACGCAGCAATACGGTCCCCGGACCGAGTGAGCCATACGGTAGTAGCAACAGGGGCCGGCAACACGTTCGTGCACGTGTTCAATGTCTACTGCCCTTCCGGAAACGGGAGGGCGGAGAGCGAGGAGCGTGAGGACATGCTGGAGAAGATCCTCTTCGCAGCGGCAGATAGCCTCGGTGACGTCCCCATAATGGTGATGGGTGACCTGAACACAGAAGAAGACCGGTCCCCTGTGCTGCGGAAGGCACTAAGGAACGGATGGTCCGACGCAGCGGAACTGCACCATGCGCGTACCGGTGACACACCACCACCACCGACCTTTACCAGCGCCCGGACGACAGGCACGAGGATCGACCGCATACTCCTCAACCGAATAACGACGGGAGCTTTCCGTCAATGCGTCACCACCGCGGTGAACGTGCCGGGACACCGGCTCGTGACAATGACCCTGGACATTGCGGCGCTGCGCCAAATCGTGTGGCGATTTAAAGTACCGCGGGAAATCCCTACCGAGGGGGGACCCAAGTGGGGCCTCTCGGACACAGAAGCTAACAGGGAAGCCGTACAGAGACTGACCAACTCCGATTTCGCAGAACGGCTGGCAGCACAGCGAGTGGAAGAGGCCTGGCTCGAGTGGTCACGAGTCAGTGAGCAGTACTTGCAGGATGCCTTCGGAATCCCTGCGGAAGAAAGGGGAAGGAGTACCGGCCGGGGGATAAAGACGTCGCCTAAGAGAGTCTGTATCACGGCAAGCACTGCGAGCGACGGGTCGGGGGCGGCGAACAGCAGACAGCTACGGCTCCGGAAGGCCATCCACAGGATGGAACGCATCTGCAGCTACCTTGCGCAGCGACGCGGGCCGGAGGCAGTTCCGCATGAAGTATCCCGTTGCTGGCAGAACAGCAGACGGCTGGCACAGGCGTGCATGAAAGATGGCCAAGGGACAGAAGGATTCCCGGATCATGAGGAGGCGAAGCAGCTTCTCACGGCATTGCGGGAAGAGACGAGTAGGCTCGGAAGGGAAGGATCGGCGGCCAGGTTTACGAAGTACCGAGACAAGCTGAACGAGAGGGCCGATGCGAGCAGACGATGTCTGACAACCATCTGCGCCGGACGCGCTGAGCCGTCGGGGGTGTTGCGAACGGGGGCGGGTGTGACTGCAAATGTTGACGAGATGGACGAGGCGCTGAACACTGCGTGGGACCCTATCCTGCGTAAGTACAAGGACGGGCCAGAGCCGGAGTACGAGCCGTTTCGGGATCGGTTCCAGGATCACATCGGCCCACACTTGATGGAAGCCGGAACAATCACGGGGGAGGAGCTGCGAATTCTGCTGAGGAAGAAGCCGAAGAAAAGCGCGTCAGGGGTGGATGGCTGGCGCATGGCTGAACTGCGGGAGTTGCCGCTCCCCCTGCTGAATGCACTTGCAGACGTCATGAACCTGGTCGAAGCGACTGGGGACTGGCCGGCAAGCATGACAACTGCGCTGGTGTCGATGGTGCCGAAAGATGAGAGCCAAGACCCGCTGCACACGAGGCCGATAACCGTCACGTCCGCCGTGTACCGCTTGTGGGCCTGCCGCAGGCTTGCGGACATTGTCCTGTGGCAGGAGGGGTGGATCGAAGAAGGACAGAAAGGCTTTCGGCCGGGCCACCGGATCGAGGACGTCTTGATGGAGATAGGGCTCGAGGTGGAGGACGCCTTGCTGGACGGAGAGCCGCTCTACGGAGTGGCGCTGGACTTCCGGAAGTGTTTCGACATGGTCCCGCGAGAGGTAGTGCTACGCCTGGCTGAGGACTTAGGACTGCACGGTCGGGTTCTCAAGCCGCTGAGGGCGATTTACAGTCTGCTCGCAAGACGCTTCAAGTTGCCGCTAGGGGTGGGCAGGGAGTTTAGTGTGACCAACGGTATCCTTCAAGGGTGCCCTGTGTCCGTCATACTCATCAATGCCCTGCTGTCGGTAGTGATGAAAGCGGTCAAAAAAGAAGCTGAGGGTGTGAGTCCTAAGTCGTACGCGGATGATGCCACACTACTGTCCAGGCTGTCGGAGGCCGCACTGCAAAAGGGAGTCGACATTGTTGACGAGTTCTGCACACTCACCGGAATGCAGCTAAACCTCGAGAAGACCATCGCATTCTCGACGAGGCAGAGGCACCAGTCGACGCTCAGACTCCGAAGCGGAAATGCGCTGCTGCGATTTAGCAAGTCCGTCACGTGTCTGGGGGCCCTAGTCTCAACGGCGAAGAACAGAAAGGAGAGGTCCGACTCTAAGAGGGTAGAGAGGGCGGCGGCCCTAGCGGAGGGCCTCCGCCACGCGCCATTCCGGTACGAAAAGCGGGTCCGTATTGTGCAGTCGAATGTGTTGCCGGCAGCGCTATCGGGCTGCTCCTTCGCGCCGGTGTCAAAGGTGGCGATGAAGCGGTTGACGACGTCGGTGATGGGTCTGATCTGGGGTGGAGCAAACCCGAAGCGCGCGAGAGAAATGGTCCTGAACTTCCAGGAGAAGGGCCACCTGACGGACCCCGGTACGTGTTTAGCGTACCGGGTGACGACGGCGTTCTACGCGGCGTGCGAGAGGCTGCCGCGACTGCTACCTCTGATGGAGAGTATCCGGGGGCGGTACGCCGAGGGGGACCAACCCCTCGGCCCAGTCGGGCTGGCGATGAGGAGCATGGAGGAGTGTGGACACATATGGGAGCCTGGGCCCCTATCTCGCACGCTACGACGGAATGGTGCAGTGTTCGACCCGCTGGCCTCGTCGCCCTCGAAGAGGGGGCACGAAGTGAGGGCGGACCTGAGAACGAGGACGTGGGCCCGACTGATGGCGAGAAGGCCAGGATATCAGGGGCTGGAAAGAGCCGACTTGGAGCGCACGAATGCGTTCTGGAAGACGAGGGAATGTTCCGCGCACACGGCGAAGCTAATTCGAGTTGCGATTGCGGGGGGTGTGAACACGGCGGAGTTCACGTCGCGGATGAGGCAGGCCGGAGCTGAGCCGCAGGCGCCCAGCTGCAAGCACTGTGGGAGCGGCGTGACGGAGAACGAACAGCATATCTACTGGGACTGCGACGCATACTCACACATTCGCCGGCGGGAAGCACACGCCGGGCTGATGGCGGCCAACCGAACCGAGTGGCCCCGATGCACGCTGGAACATGGTGTGGTTGTACCGGGGAACGCCCACTTATCGAGGCGGCTCCAGGAGATGATGGCTGAAATCCTTGCGGAACGGGCAGGGCTCGAAGCACGTGGCTGGGTAGCCAGGAACCCCACGACCCCCTGGTCGAGAGCGGATGCGATGCCTGCCGAGAAATTTGACCACCCCTTTGCGCGGATTGCCCCGGCATGGACGTGGGAGCGAAACAAGACCTGGGGACTACCGACGTTTTATGCGTTGGTAGCGTGGCTGTCTGACATGCAGTGGACCGAGAGCGGGCAGGCGTCAATGCTAGAGCTTGCGATCGACTTTGAACTCTTCTCGGGCCTCAGCATGCCGCTGCACGGGAATGCGCCGAAGGGGGTGAGAGAACGGGGAAACGTCCTGCGCTGCATGATGAGCGCGTTGGACAAGCTGGCGGCACAGCAAGGGCTGGGAAGCTGCATGAGAGGGGAGAGGGTGTGCCCGACGACGTCGCTGTCGTTCATGGGCATCTCGGGGATATCGGGTGTACGGCCCAGGCCACGCTTTCGCGAGGCACACACGGGGACGATACTTGAGGAACAAGTGAAAGGAAGCGATGTAGGGACGCAGTGCCCGGCGTACCCTGACTGGACGATCGGGAGAGCGGCGAGGTGGGCCCTGCCTGCCCCACCACAACTGCACCCAGACCCCGTGCATATGCCGGGTGTCGATATAGAGAAGGCACTCGTCACGTGCGCGACCCATCACAAAGGGAAGTGTGAGGCGTGCAGAGCACTCGTCCGAAGGGACGTGCCCACGGTAGAGATGTGCTGCCGGCACCATCACCACGCGAACGATGGGCAGCCGATCGCGGTGTGCACAGAGCACAGCACGACGAAGTGCGGCGAGTGCAAGACGGCGGCGGCGTGTTGCCGCAGCGGGCATCATGCCTGCCGCACGCATGGCAGAGGAACCTGCCAAGAGTGCAAGAGGCTCCCTACGCTGACGCAGAGGCGACCGGCGGCATGTTGCAGCCGCGGCCACCACCAGTCCAACAAGCCGAACGTCCCGTCAACCCCCGGACGCAACAAGAAGAAGAGGCCCTCCTCACCCACCCAGGTGGGCGTACAACGGGGAACGCCAGTTGGAAAGCGAGCGGCGCAAGCGCCGCTCGCGGCAACGAAAAAGGAGACGGCGACGACCGGACGGGCGACCAAAAGGCCGCCACCAACGCCAGGAACCAGCGAACGACCAGCGCTGAAGAAGAGGGTGCTAGGCACCCCGAAGGAAGGCCCGATCGCCGGCCGCAAGCGGAAGAAGACGAAGGCGACCACCCCCGACTCAGGGGTGCATCGAAGGAAGAAGAAGGTACCGAGGGCAAGCAGCTCTCAGAAACGACCGGGGACCACGGGCACACCAACGCCCTCGAAAGTGAAAAACGGACACACGTGCCCGCCCTCGTACTCGCCGACTCAGTCTCTGGAATCGCAAGAAAGCCAAACCCCGTTAGCTCCACAAATGCTCGACCTTGACGACGCAATGGAAGGTGACGACGTCATCCGATAACCTGACTTTCAAGGCAGTGCATGTTAATCCACGTGGTTCATGTACTTAAAAGAACTCAATGCTTAACAGTCACGTGGGCGGTGTCTTCGGAGAGCACCTCGTGATGTTCGCATCACAAAACTGTACTTTATTGGTGGCTTACCGTGGTCGCCGGCAAGCTCCCTCGGGCTTGTTAGGAAACATACGGTACCGGACCCCTCCGGTGAAAGCATCACACCAAGAAAGCGCGGAAAGATACGGAAAAGTAGTAGTAGTAGTATGTGTCATCCTAATCCGGGAACAAGTCAGGGAGAAGAACGGAGCAATCTTTACAAACGAATGAGTGACATAAGGTGGCCGCTTGAGCGGCGCCAATCCGAGCGCACACAGCAGCAGTGACGCGTCGGCAGTATTTGCATTTCAGGATGGGGCTGCCGTCATGAGCGTCGACGGCTAGCGAGTGTCGGCAGAGGGTGCAGTGGTCGGAGCAAGCTTGAACGTGGCAGGTCGGTGCCGCACAAATGAGTTGGTCGATGTACTTCAGCGCATTAACCTTGCGCATGCGCCGCGCAGCCTGCGAGATCACGCGCTTCCGGGGGTCGTCCGGATCCGGTCCCACGTGCCTTCATGCCTTTCCGCGTCTTCCGCGGCGGCCGCACGGTTTTCTGCCTCGTGGCCTCCACCACCCGTTGAACCTTAGCGTCCCATGCTACCCTGTCTTCCATCAGCTCCCGGATCTCCTCAGTGTTTGACATGCCGAGGTCGCGTTGGAGCACATCGACCGATAGTATCGGTCCGATACGGAAAAAAAAAAAAAAGAGAGAGAGAGAGACGAGGGCCGACGACGCCCGTGACGCGCAGACTGACCGGGAGGACGCAACGCAGCGGCCGGGCGTGACATGGGCGAACGTGGTGACGAGAAGTCCGCAGGCGAGGGGCGGATACGTGAAAGCGCCGGGAGTCAGCCGCGGAAAGAGGCTGAGGTCGTGCGACTGGCATGTCGACGTGGTCGAGGCGGAGAAGGCGGAAGACATCCGGCAGGGGGTTGTCTACGCCAGTAGAAAGGAGACGGGGGAGCAGCTTGGTGCGGGGTACCGAGAGCTGTTGGAGATGGAGGCGAAGGACCTTAGGGTCGCGCTGGTGACGCCGGGCAGGCTGACGGACGAGAGTCGGGAGCGGATCGTCAGATTCGACAACGGCACGGAGGCGTCGTGTTACGTGACGCAGTGGGGTGGGGCCGGCGTCGGGTACCGGTCGCGAGGGAGGTCGAAGTGGGGGATGCGACCACGGTCATGTGGTGTACCCTTATGTACAAGGACGTCGACGAGAAGACACGCACCTCGCTGAAGAGTGCCGCGACGGGAGCAGGAGCAGCAGACGTGCTGTGTCGAAGAGCAGCGACGGCCGCGGGGGTCACCATCGAGAGGAGGCATCGGTTTAACCACCGTTGCACGTCGACGCGGCACACGGTGTCAGTGCGGGTCACGACGCGCGAGGCGCCGACTCTACTGCGCTCCAGCGGCAAGGGGGGCGTGTACTGGGCCGTGCCATCCTTCGTCAATGGCAACGAGTTGCACCCCGTCGTGTGGCTGGCGGAGGATGCCAAGCTGGAGCAGGCGATGGAGATCGCCGGACACGCCGACGCGCTCGGGGTGGCAGCGGCGAGGACGCGGTACGGGGTGCGCTACTCCGCCAGCAACCCGGCGGCCCGCAGGACGCTCATCGACAGGGCCGGCTCCTTGGCAGCGCCGGAGCGCCAGGGACCCCCCGAGGCGAGGTTCCTGGTGGAGAGCGAGGTCGGTGAGCATCAGGAGGAGATGCTCGCCGCACTGCGTGCGGTGCAGTGGGACTGCCGGGTCACGACGTGCTTCGTGACAGGGAGGCGCACCAACCTGGTGGTCAACGCCAGCACGGACCCGCCAGCCGAGGTCCAGTGAAACTGGGTATGTGTTACCGTTTCAGGTTTGGATTTTGGGAGCATTGCCTCATGTGAATTCTGAGACCAATTTCTCCCACGAATGGTGAACCAGCTGTGGTGACCGCTGTTCCGCAGTGGATACATCGATATGTTTCCCGACTTGCGGATCGTGCTCGGTCATTTGAAGGGGCGCGGACAGTCGACGAGTGGTCTGGTTGAGATGAAGAAGCTCCTCGTTCGGCTGTGGATGTGGTATGACTGGACGTGGTTGTGGTTGCGGATGCGGTTGAAGACGAGTCGGTGAGGTCGCTGCGCTGGCGCTGAGGTTCCGGTGAGGCTCGTACCTCCAGGTGGCCACCTTCGTCTCGCGCTGGGCTATCAGCCGGGCTACCGAGCCCTTGACACCACTGCTCCGCGTAGCTTGCTCGAAAAACCCCAGGGACGTAGTCGTAATGCGTCTCGCCGTAGTGAGCGAGCATAATTGCCGATTCGTCTTGTTGATCACTTCCGATCCGCAAGTACGTAGGGCTGCCGGCTCGGGTGAGGATAAAGAGAGATATCGGCCGCTGGTAGACTACGTTTGCGACCTGTGTGACGTGAGGTCACCCCACCCTTCGGAAGTTCCAACCGAACTCACACTCCTCTTCCATTGGGTCCAGGTGCGGTGGGGGAGGACTTCGTTGGTGAAGAAAGCAGGGTTCGGCGAATTCAAGGACGTCCGCCCGAACAACGCGGTCGTTCTTCCCTACCGCCTTGCCAATTGCTGCAAATTGGCAATGGCCATCTCCTGGTATGCGTACTAGGGAAAGGCCGAATGCCTGCAGGCGCTGCTCGGCGACACATTGCAATTGTCCATATGTTAAAGTTTCTGCAGCTCGTGCGGAGGCTGCTGATGGAACAGGGGCTGGTGAAGTTGCGGCCGGTTCGGGTGCAAGTGTCGATGGCTTAAAACGTCCCACGTATGCTACCTCTTGATATGCGGGTTTGCCCTCCCTGAAGCGCCTCCCAAACATTTTCCCCCCGCGGGAGAGCGAGACTGCCAGGTGAGCGCGTGCAACCTCATCCCTAGCACTCGGTTCAGCCTGCGGCTAATGCAGCTGTTGTACGAAATCGCCTAAACGACGAACACTCGCAGCTAAAAGGAGCGAAAAAACTGAATACGAGGAATCCCTCGAAACCCAACGCCCAGGTCATCGCTAGCTACCTTTTTTGCTTTCTTTTATCCGCTAGGTACCAGGGAAAGCCTGCTACACGGGAGCTAAGCTGCACGTGTTCGGCGGTACTGCAGAGCCACGGGCCTACGGACCGATTTCCCAAACTAAAGCATCAAGGCGTGGCGCACCTTGGGGCTTGGCGCTCGCGCTGAACACAAGCTCGTCGAGACGGTCAGCCGCAGGGCAGAGCGGACGGGGTTGTGGCACTGTGCTGCCTCCGACTCAAGCTTTGCAAGCTGTGGTTGACCGTCACGTTCCTGGACCAGGAGCGGCCTTTTTCTTTCTTCTTCTTCTATCCGCAAGCTTGGCGGCTAAGCTGTGTCTGTAGCCAACACACGAGACCTTTCCGAAAAAATGACCCCCGTCAAGGCACCCTTTTGGACCAGTCACTTCAGAAGAATTCAGGCATTCTTCTTCGTGATCTGCGTTTATTGATGCCAAAGTGCAAGGCTGCGCAAAAGGAGCGAAGGACTGAAGAGTCGCAGCTCCTCCAGTAAAAAATTCCTCAAACCAATACCCAGTCCATCGAATAATCGCTACCTGGTGACGTGTGTAATTTCAAACGTCGCCGTGGAAACAGGACTGAACTGCCTACACACGGTGTGGAAGTGTCACCCCTACGTTTGAAACGTGTCACCTCTCGCCGATTTCTGCAATTCTTGGGGGTGACAAGTACACACGTCACCCAGGTAGCTACCTTTTTGCTTTTATTCATCCGGCTAAGCTGTGTCTGTAGTCTACACACGAGACACGAAATACCGAAGTATGCACACCGTGGGAAATCGACACGTTTCTTCGAAGGTGGAGCCGCCGCGCTTGAACGTGCCCATCGCAACATGGGAAGGAATCAATGCAGCGCCGGCAGCGGTGGCGTTTGTCATCGTCGAAACTCTGTCCTTCGCGCGGGTTCCTTTCAGTTCTCCCAACCGGGTCTTTTTCTCTTTCGTACAGTCGACGATTCAGGTTTTCTTTTGTCTTTTGTGATGCTTCTTCAGCACGAGAGGTGGTTTCTTCTCCAGAAACAGTTGTTTGTGGGTCGTGTGAGTGTGTGTGTCCTGGTGGTAGTCGTGCGTTAAGTTAGGATGGACGAAGAAAAGTGCTTCTACGCCGTTGCTGCTGCTGCTGCTTCAGCTTCTAGCGTGTATTGTGGTTTAGAGGTTCGGTGTTTTAGGGTCTCCGGTTGCCATTTAGGCTGCGAGGCGGGTGGCACACTATAACTACGGCGTAGCCAAGTTGCTAACTGTTGTCACCGACACCAAGAAGAAATTCGCTTCTCTTATTGCGTTTGCTCTTGCTGCTGCTGCGGCTGCTGTGATTCGGGCATGGGTAACACCGACTGCTTCGGATGAGTGCATATAAATTTCCAGACGCGAATGATGAGGGCCGGGACTAAATAAGCGCGCGACGCGCGAACTTTTTACCCTTGTATTCCACGCAAGTTTGCTGTGCTCCTGCTGAGCTTGTCTAAGACTCTTTTGGGTTGAGCGGTACATAAAGGGAGGGGTCGAATAATATCAGTTATTTGACACACGTCTGGTTGTCTAAAAACACCACCACGATTTGATCCTGCTTCTCTTCGGCTACCCGGAACTTGTTTTATTCTTCGACAAATCGAATAATAACACCGGTGTTATTATTCGACCCCCTTTAAGTAATAGTGGATGTGAGTGGAACGTGAGTGGCGGTGCTTGAGTAGTCCACAAGCAAGTAACAGGAAATGAACTGGCAGTTTTGCTGGAAAGCAAAGCCAAGAAAGAAAAGGAGCAAGAACGTGCACGGAATGGTGTGTACGCAACACTGTCCAGCGGCGCGAGTCTGGTTTTGCCAGGTGGCTATCAGCTCGTCACAGCCGGGACCACCGAGAGCACAGGATTGAATCCAGCTATCGGGGAGAAGGCCCCAGCATCCGTGTCCGAGCGATCAAAAATACCCGAGGGCTGCCTGTAGTGCTTGCTTCGAAGGAGGCTAGGGGGAGAGAGCAATACAACTACAAAGTGGGTCTTTTTTGTTGAATGCTAGCGCCCGACACTAAACGCAGACTCACTTACTTGTGCGTCATGCGGGCTGCAGCATATGTGCCCTACTTTGAGATTTTCGCAACTGGCTTCCCGCTCACGTATTTCCCACAAAGCAGGTTGAACATTCCGCAACCCGGATGCAGAGATCTGAAGTGGTGACACATTGACGATCCTGTTGACCATGTCCACAGGCCCCGGATGATGCAGTCGTCTCTTTTTGAAGGAAGGGTTGACCCTTGAAACGCTCCACGCGGGGACAGGGTTAACTATCCTGGAAAGCTGCACTTTCTTCGTGTAGTAGGGTGGCTTGTGGATGTGCATGGAAAAAACAGGGGAGATCTCATTCTCTTGCATCGGGCCGTACCGTTAACCGCAATAGGTCTCCTAGGCTAAAAGCCTCTGGCCGACAGAACAACGTAGGTGCCTATACAATGAGAGAGAGAGAGAGTTGGGGTGTAGGGTCTCTCCGAGAAGTTTCCAGTCGCCTCACTACAAGCACGTACTTCTAAGGCGGGCGTAGGTCGTTCCGTCGGAGGCGCGGTGCGGGCCGCGGCCCCGTCACCTCCTACAATGAATAAAAGTTGATAAGGGGGGAGGGCAACGTCATGGAATCATGAAAACAGCATCGGCTGGAAAGCGGCACTGCTTCGCGGTGCAAATTGACTGCTCTGGATGAGCCCACCACACCGCAATCGTCATCTTGCACGCGTATCGTAAGATCGAAACAGAGAGAGAGGAAAAGAGAGAGACGAGTTAGAGTGCAAAAGCGGCATATACGATGAGGTCCAGCCTCGGAAGCTGGAGCTATTGAGGTGTGCCCAAGATCACACCCGCGCAAAAGCGGCATATACGATGAGGTCCAGCCTCGGAAGCTGGAGCTATTGAGGTGTGCCCAAGATCACACCCGCGCAAAAGCGGCATATACGATGCGGTCCAGCCTCGGAAGCTGGAGCTATTGAGGTGTGCCCAAGATCACACCCGCGCAAAAGCGGCATATACGATGAGGTCCAGCCTCGGAAGCTGGAGCTATTGAGGTGTGCCCAAGATCACACCCGCGCAAAAGCGGCATATACGATGAGGTCCAGCTTCGGAAGCTGGAGCTATTGAGGTGTGCCCAAGATCACACCCACGCAAAAGCGGCATATACGATGAGGTCCAGCCTCGGAAGCTGGAGCTATTGAGGTGTGCCCAAGATCACACCCGCGCAAAAGCGGCATATACGATGAGGTCCAGCCTCGGAAGCTGGAGCTATTGAGGTGTGCCCAAGATCACACCCGCGCAAAAGCGGCATATACGATGAGGTCCAGCCTCGGAAGCTGGAGCTATTGAGGTGTGCCCAAGATCACACCCGCGCAAAAGCGGCATATACGATGAGGTCCAGCCTCGGAAGCTGGAGCTATTGAGGTGTGCCCAAGATCACACCCGCGCAAAAGCGGCATATACGATGAGGTCCAGCCTCGGAAGCTGGAGCTATTGAGGTGTGCCCAAGATCACACCCGCGCAAAAGCGGCATATACGATGAGGTCCAGCCTCGGAAGCTGGAGCTATTGAGGTGTGCCCAAGATCACACCCGCGCAAAAGCGGCATATACGATGAGGTCCAGCCTCGGAAGCTGGAGCTATTGAGGTGTGCCCAAGATCACACCCGCGCAAAAGCGGCATATACGATGAGGTCCAGCCTCGGAAGCTGGAGCTATTGAGGTGTGCCCAAGATCACACCCGCGCAAAAGCGGCATATACGATGAGGTCCAGCCTCGGAAGCTGGAGCTATTGAGGTGTGCCCAAGATCACACCCGCGCAAAAGCGGCATATACGATGAGGTCCAGCTTCGGAAGCTGGAGCTATTGAGGTGTGCCCAAGATCACACCCACGCAAAAGCGGCATATACGATGAGGTCCAGCCTCGGAAGCTGGAGCTATTGAGGTGTGCCCAAGATCACACCCGCGCAAAAGCGGCATATACGATGAGGTCCAGCCTCGGAAGCTGGAGCTATTGAGGTGTGCCCAAGATCACACCCGCGCAAAAGCGGCATATACGATGAGGTCCAGCCTCGGAAGCTGGAGCTATTGAGGTGTGCCCAAGATCACACCCGCGCAAAAGCGGCATATACGATGAGGTCCAGCCTCGGAAGCTGGAGCTATTGAGGTGTGCCCAAGATCACACCCGCGCAAAAGCGGCATATACGATGAGGTCCAGCCTCGGAAGCTGGAGCTATTGAGGTGTGCCCAAGATCACACCCGCGCAAAAGCGGCATATACGATGAGGTCCAGCCTCGGAAGCTGGAGCTATTGAGGTGTGCCCAAGATCACACCCGCGCAAAAGCGGCATATACGATGAGGTCCAGCCTCGGAAGCTGGAGCTATTGAGGTGTGCCCAAGATCACACCCGCGCAAAAGCGGCATATACGATGAGGTCCAGCCTCGGAAGCTGGAGCTATTGAGGTGTGCCCAAGATCACACCCGCGCAAAAGCGGCATATACGATGAGGTCCAGCCTCGGAAGCTGGAGCTATTGAGGTGTGCCCAAGATCACACCCGCGCAAAAGCGGCATATACGATGAGGTCCAGCCTCGGAAGCTGGAGCTATTGAGGTGTGCCCAAGATCACACCCGCGCAAAAGCGGCATATACGATGAGGTCCAGCCTCGGAAGCTGGAGCTATTGAGGTGTGCCCAAGATCACACCCGCGCAAAAGCGGCATATACGATGAGGTCCAGCCTCGGAAGCTGGAGCTATTGAGGTGTGCCCAAGATCACACCCGCGCAAAAGCGGCATATACGATGAGGTCCAGCCTCGGAAGCTGGAGCTATTGAGGTGTGCCCAAGATCACACCCGCGCAAAAGCGGCATATACGATGAGGTCCAGCCTCGGAAGCTGGAGCTATTGAGGTGTGCCCAAGATCACACCCGCGCAAAAGCGGCATATACGATGAGGTCCAGCCTCGGAAGCTGGAGCTATTGAGGTGTGCCCAAGATCACACCCGCGCAAAAGCGGCATATACGATGAGGTCCAGCCTCGGAAGCTGGAGCTATTGAGGTGTGCCCAAGATCACACCCGCGCAAAAGCGGCATATACGATGAGGTCCAGCCTCGGAAGCTGGAGCTATTGAGGTGTGCCCAAGATCACACCCGCGCAAAAGCGGCATATACGATGAGGTCCAGCCTCGGAAGCTGGAGCTATTGAGGTGTGCCCAAGATCACACCCGCGCAAAAGCGGCATATACGATGAGGTCCAGCCTCGGAAGCTGGAGCTATTGAGGTGTGCCCAAGATCACACCCGCGCAAAAGCGGCATATACGATGAGGTCCAGCCTCGGAAGCTGGAGCTATTGAGGTGTGCCCAAGATCACACCCGCGCAAAAGCGGCATATACGATGAGGTCCAGCTTCGGAAGCTGGAGCTATTGAGGTGTGCCCAAGATCACACCCGCGCAAAAGCGGCATATACGATGAGGTCCAGCCTCGGAAGCTGGAGCTATTGAGGTGTGCCCAAGATCACACCCGCGCAAAAGCGGCATATACGATGAGGTCCAGCTTCGGAAGCTGGAGCTATTGAGGTGTGCCCAAGATCACACCCGCGCAAAAGCGGCATATACGATGAGGTCCAGCTTCGGAAGCTGGAGCTATTGAGGTGTGCCCAAGATCACACCCGCGCAAAAGCGGCATATACGATGAGGTCCAGCCTCGGAAGCTGGAGCTATTGAGGTGTGCCCAAGATCACACCCGCGCAAAAGCGGCATATACGATGAGGTCCAGCCTCGGAAGCTGGAGCTATTGAGGTGTGCCCAAGATCACACCCGCGCAAAAGCGGCATATACGATGAGGTCCAGCCTCGGAAGCTGGAGCTATTGAGGTGTGCCCAAGATCACACCCGCGCAAAAGCGGCATATACGATGAGGTCCAGCCTCGGAAGCTGGAGCTATTGAGGTGTGCCCAAGATCACACCCGCGCAAAAGCGGCATATACGATGAGGTCCAGCCTCGGAAGCTGGAGCTATTGAGGTGTGCCCAAGATCACACCCGCGCAAAAGCGGCATATACGATGAGGTCCAGCCTCGGAAGCTGGAGCTATTGAGGTGTGCCCAAGATCACACCCGCGCAAAAGCGGCATATACGATGAGGTCCAGCCTCGGAAGCTGGAGCTATTGAGGTGTGCCCAAGATCACACCCGCGCAAAAGCGGCATATACGATGAGGTCCAGCCTCGGAAGCTGGAGCTATTGAGGTGTGCCCAAGATCACACCCGCGCAAAAGCGGCATATACGATGAGGTCCAGCCTCGGAAGCTGGAGCTATTGAGGTGTGCCCAAGATCACACCCGCGCAAAAGCGGCATATACGATGAGGTCCAGCCTCGGAAGCTGGAGCTATTGAGGTGTGCCCAAGATCACACCCGCGCAAAAGCGGCATATACGATGAGGTCCAGCCTCGGAAGCTGGAGCTATTGAGGTGTGCCCAAGATCACACCCGCGCAAAAGCGGCATATACGATGAGGTCCAGCCTCGGAAGCTGGAGCTATTGAGGTGTGCCCAAGATCACACCCGCGCAAAAGCGGCATATACGATGAGGTCCAGCCTCGGAAGCTGGAGCTATTGAGGTGTGCCCAAGATCACACCCGCGCAAAAGCGGCATATACGATGAGGTCCAGCCTCGGAAGCTGGAGCTATTGAGGTGTGCCCAAGATCACACCCGCGCAAAAGCGGCATATACGATGAGGTCCAGCCTCGGAAGCTGGAGCTATTGAGGTGTGCCCAAGATCACACCCGCGCAAAAGCGGCATATACGATGAGGTCCAGCCTCGGAAGCTGGAGCTATTGAGGTGTGCCCAAGATCACACCCGCGCAAAAGCGGCATATACGATGAGGTCCAGCCTCGGAAGCTGGAGCTATTGAGGTGTGCCCAAGATCACACCCGCGCAAAAGCGGCATATACGATGAGGTCCAGCCTCGGAAGCTGGAGCTATTGAGGTGTGCCCAAGATCACACCCGCGCAAAAGCGGCATATACGATGAGGTCCAGCCTCGGAAGCTGGAGCTATTGAGGTGTGCCCAAGATCACACCCGCGCAAAAGCGGCATATACGATGAGGTCCAGCCTCGGAAGCTGGAGCTATTGAGGTGTGCCCAAGATCACACCCGCGCAAAAGCGGCATATACGATGAGGTCCAGCCTCGGAAGCTGGAGCTATTGAGGTGTGCCCAAGATCACACCCGCGCAAAAGCGGCATATACGATGAGGTCCAGCCTCGGAAGCTGGAGCTATTGAGGTGTGCCCAAGATCACACCCGCGCAAAAGCGGGTGTGCTACAACCAAAACGTGTGTACTTCCACACCCGAAAAGCGGGTGTGATACCCGCTTCTTTTAACTCCATCTTCTCTGATGGCTGGACCCGACCGCGCGTGTGCATATTTTCTCTGTGGAAAAATTACCGGTTTTCCTCACGCCTCCTCGTACTGTTGTGGCGGGCGTAAGCCGCTTCGGAGGCGCGCTGCATACTGGTGGGGGGGAAATCTTAGGTTAATGTCTAGGCGGAACACTGCCTCTCATGCATGTTTGATGCTAGCATCAGGTCTTCTTGAAACGGGGCGGGGAGGTGTTCTGGCGTCATGCGCTAGGTTTACGTTCAACTCCGCAAAGTTGGGTATAGGGGCGGAAGACCCATTGAACCATCTAGTAGCTGGTTCCTTCCGAAGTTTCCCTCAGGATAGCTAGAACCAAAACAGGAGTTACGCCAGGTAAAGCGAATGATCGGAGGCATTTGGGAAATCGCTTCCTCGACCTATTCTCAAACTTTAAATGGGCGTGCGCTCGGGGTTACTTCATTGCACCCTGACGTGTAGAATCCTGGTTCTGAGTGGGCCACTGTGCCCTATCTACCACCGCGTTCTGGTCCTTCAACGGAAAACTGTTCGGACAGCTTTATTTTGCAGGCCCATGCCCTCTAACGGCATGGAGTAGTATCGGGATTCGTATCGTCTTTGGCCCAAGTAGTGCAGTGTAGTGGTCAAGCTTGGTTTGCCGTTTTAGCGCGTAAGTTCGCGAGATCCGTTGGCGAAAAGGTTCCTTTCAGGTATCGGATACAAGTATGCGTATTGTATCTGCGGTGGTGACAGTACGTGTGCGCGGGGTGGGTGTTTAAGTGCAGAGCTTTAAGTGGGCAACGGCTGTCTCAATCAAACAGCAATCGAAGCATTGCCCGCTTGTCACTTTCACCTGTCACTTTCACCAGTCGGCTTTGAGTTTCCGACACGCTGCTTTTGGGTCCTGTGACGGGCGGGATCCTTCGGGGGACGGATAGAGCGTGGGAGGTTGCCAGCTTCTCATTCAGAACTCGGCTCAAGACTTTTGTTTTCATCTTGCGGTGTTAACTGCACAGGGTTGCCGGCCCCGTGCAACAGCAGTGTGTCTTCACACAGGCGGCACATCTCGCCCGAGGATGTGGCAGCTCTCTCTGTGCTTGGTCTGACCCGCTGTTCCAAATTCCTCGTGGTGTAAGCACCAGTCACGGTCGGCAGTCGCCACCCGGGTCACAGTTTTGAGTCCTGTTCCGAGACTCGCTCGCACGGCGAAGTGGCGTGAATCACTTGTCGCCAAGCATCCTGAAATGCTGACGACTGCCACCCCTGGGTGTGTTCTCGTTACCTATCGCCGACGATTCGGCTTATTTTGGAGCGCGCTCTCATTTCCTACGGTGGCTTGTCATTTCCGGGGTTCTCGCGACCGACACCGCGTTCGTTTTACCATTCTTGTTAGCAGGCACACGGGTGCAAGGTTTGCGGGCAGCAACGCGGCCGGTCCAAATGAGCCCGAGGTAAGGAATCCTAGGCGGACCATCATTAGCGCGGAACCTGTGAGTCTGTATCAGCACAGCGATGAAGCTGGTTCGCCAGGTGCAAGCACCCTGAAGTAAGGAATCCTAGGCGGACCATCATTAGCGCGGAACCTGTGAGTCTGTATCAGCACAGCGATGAAGCTGGTTCGTCAGGTGCAAGCACCCTGAAGTAAGGAATCCTAGGCGGACCATCATTAGCGCGGAACCTGTGAGTCTGCATCAGCACAGCGATGCGAAGCTGGTTCGTCAGGTGCAAGCACCCTGAAGTAAGCAATCCTAGGCGGACCATCATTAGCGCGGAACCTGTGAGTCTGCATCAGCACAGCGATGAAGCTGGTTCGCCAGGTGCAAGCACCCTGAAGTAAGGAATCCTAGGCGGACCATCATTAGCGCGGAACCTGTGAGTCTGCATCAGCACAGCGATGCGAAGCTGGTTCGCCAGGTGCAAGCACCCTGAAGTAAGGAATCCTAGGCGGACCATCATTAGCGCGTAACCTGTGAGTCTGCATCAGCACAGCGATGAAGCTGGTTCGCCAGGTGCAAGCACCCTGAAGTAAGGAATCCTAGGCGGACCATCATTAGCGCGTAACCTGTGAGTCTGCATCAGCACAGCGATGAAGCTGGTTCGCCAGGTGCAAGCACCCTGAAGTAAGGAATCCTAGGCGGACCATCATTAGCGCGGAACCTGTGAGTCTGCATCAGCACAGCGATGCGAAGCTGGTTCGTCAGGAAAAGGATGGTCGCGCGATCAACAACTTCTCTGGCTCAGCTTCTTGCCCTCTTCTTCGAGCATGCCCTGTGGTGTTGAAATCTTGGTTCCGGGTTGCTGGTGACCGCGACTTTTTGGTCACGGTGATGCAGGCCGTCGCTACAGATATTCTGCGTTCGATTCTCATCTTTTTGGTCCTTTCGCGGTCCTTTTAGGGTCTGGGCCCTTTCGGGGCGTTTTGTTCTGGAGCATGCTTGATGCTAGCACGTACGGCTTGGGCCGGGGAGAAATCTTAGTTTGGGGTGGTCGTTGTTGTTGGTGCTGGTGTTGAGGGATAAGGAACAGGTAAGAAATCATTTTGCGGTGGTCTCCGCTGGCCCGGTAGTTTGCGTGCTACGGCCAACTTCTTTTACACTCGTTCTCTCTTCTCTACTCACTACTGTACGTACTCGTTCACTCTTTTTCTCGAGAAATCGTCTTCTTGTTGCGTTTGTGGTATAGTCCTTTGACAGTGTGAGCCGATGCCTCTCATCTCACCTTTAAAACACGGCTGAGTCACGCATGCTCTTGACAGACGCTAGCGTCCGACATTTCGCACGCGCGTCACAGTCGTTGGGTGGTATTGACAAGGGGTTTCATCGGACACTCGGATGAGCTTCGTTACTTCACTGCCGCAGGTTCCCCCCTGCCCTGGGAGGTCCGCTTGGCTGCCTTCGAGTTGCGTTTCCGCGTTGGTGTTGTTGCTTCGCTTTTGGACTCCTTCTTCGACTTCGCACGGTCCCAACGTCCTGGTCTGCCGTTGGTGCACGTCTTGCGCTCTTGTTGCGTTAGTGGGGAGTCATTTGCAAGCAAATGAGTCCCGTCTGCGCCGTGTTTCGGTCCTTTAAGCCACGGACACGTAAGGTATGGGGGTGGGATTGCAAGAACGTGCTTGGAATGGGTATGTGCTCAACACCGCACTGGTCCCGTCTGCGCCGTGTTTCGGTCCTTTAAGCCACGGTATGGGGGTGGGGGGACATGCCTTGAGCGCGACGAGGCTGTTGACGCTGGTCGACGGCTTCTTGGGCAGGGCTTCGGACGTGCGGGGGGACGAGGACCGCGGGGAGAACATCGGCGGGACGAACTTCTGCGGGTGGTTGCCCATGGGCGAGTTGGCCCACGTCGGCGACATTGTGTCGGAGACCGCGTCCGTCACCTGCTCAGAGGCCTTCGACGTGACGGCGTTGATGTCGATGGGCACCGGGCGCTTCCTCGCCGTGTGGGACCCATCCTCCCCGTCCGCCTCAGCGGGGCGCACCGCCGGGACCAGCCACGGGTGCTTCAGCATCTCGGCGAGGGTAAGCCGCTTCTCCGGGTCTACCACGATCAGCGACATGATCAAGTTGCGAACCTCCTCTGTGAGGTGGCTGGGCATCTTGTTCACGCGCGCGTTCTTGATATCTTCCTGGACCATCGCCTCCGTGTAACCCCTCGATCCGAACGGGAACTTCCCGGTGCAGGCCACAAAAATCACGACGCCGACGGACCACAAATCGGCGCGGAACGCGTTGTACCGCCCGTTCAACACCTCGGGTGCTGCGTACGAGAGCGTGCCTGTTGTGGGGTTGGACTGGCGGTGAAAGCGAAGGACAAAACAGATTGTGTTTGTACTGTATTTGCCCTTCTACCTCTATATTTTCTCCCTTCCAACGTCGAGTATTTTGAGGTGTGAGATCTTGACCCCCCATGCGTCATGCATCCGTAAACGGCACCCATGCCGGAGTCCAGTGATCTCAAAGCGGGTCACACGTGTATTATAATAAGAATTGGAACTGGCGTCTTCTGGCCTCTCGCACTGGCTTGGCTACATGGGGCTAGTGCTGACCCCTTCGGTCGGCTCCTGAAAACAAAGGGTGAGACCGAAAAAGAATCGGGAAGGTGTGACTGACATTCTTTGGTCGTGTTGGTTCGGGCTAGTTCAGGAGTGCTACCACCATTTACCGGGATATTACTAGTCGTCGAAGCCAGCCCCACCCCGAATTCTTCTGGTGTCGGATTCGAGGTGGTCGTGCTCGCCTAGCCATGCGTCTTGCTCCTATTCCCTCAGTACACTGCAAGGGCTTACCGCATTTTTTTCTCGCCTTCATTAGAGAGCCTCAGACAGGGAGAGTGACGAGTTTGAGGCATACCCACAGAATCCGTGCTCATTTCGCTTTGATCCAGGATGTCGCCTCGCCCACGGTGAAGCCGCGAGAGGCCAAAGTCAGCCACTTTGAGCACGCCGGCTGAGCTGATGAGGCAGTTTTCAGGCTTGATGTCTCTGTGCGCGACACCGGCCTGAATTGGTGATTTGGTTGCTAGTTTCCAGGTCGCATGTGTGTTCATGAAATCCAATGTGCTTCTCTTTTGCTTGGGGGGCCAGCAGCAATAGAGAAGCCTATACCACTAAGCCAAACAAAATCCACTTTACCCCCCTTCCGCTTGAAGGGCAGCAATAGGAAAGCCCTTAATCCAAAGTGCTCCTCTTTTGCTTGGGGGCCAGCAGCAATAGAGAAGCCTATACCACAGGGTAGGCCAAACAAAATCCACTTTACCCCCCTTCTGCTTGAGAGCTGGCACCTTTTGTCTTTCCGGCGATATTCGCTCAGTCAGTTGCCTGTGACAGCGTACGAATTTAGTTGTTTGTATTAGTTTGCTTACCTACTCCTCCCCGTGTTAGTGTCGCCTACCTAAAGGCACCTTTTCCTAAAAGGCGACACTAACACGGGAAGCCGTTGGTGAGGATGAGGAGACATTCTCCATGCAAATACAGGGAGCCCTATTGAGAACCGTCTTCCTGTGTTAGTGTCGCCTCGCGTTTTCAGGCAAAAGGCGACACTGATAAGGGCTAAACGGAGGCGACACTAACACGGGGGGGGGGGGTAGGTACACGTTTTTTCCTGCGTTGAAGGGTACCAGGGAAAATCCTGCTAGCAATAGGAAAGCCCTTGCAATGAGGACCCCCCTGGAATCCAAAGTGCTCCTGTTTTGCTTGGGGGCCAGCAGCAGTAGAGAAACCCAAGAGAGTACTTTGTGGCTCGGCTTCGGGCTACAGATACACAGCACCACACACAGTGACAATACGGTAGTCATTTAGCACATATGTGGTGCACGGGTATCACACCCGAAAAGCGGGTGTGTTGCACCCAAAACGCGTGTGTGTAAGTCCTCACTCGAAAAGCGGGCTACAGCACGTTTTCCGCCTTTTTTGGGATTGGAACTTTGTTGCGATAGTGGGGAGTCATCGGCATGCCGATGAGTACCACACTCACCACCTCCTTTGAGATTTAGCAACTGACTCCTGGTTCTGGGGCTAAACTCCGCCGGGTAGCGCTCGTTCTTGAAGCACCCAACTGAGGATATTTGTGTAGCGAGGTTGTCCCTGTGGTAGTTTTTCTGTCACCTCCGGCTTCATCCCTTGAACATGAAGCGAGACCAAAGCATTGTTACGCCATGCTTTTGACACCGAGAATCGGTACTGAAGATCGTGTATCGAGCAAGTTTTTACCCATATGTTCTACGCAAGATTTCTGTTCCCGCTGAGTTTGCCTTTGCCGACACCTGCGTTAATGTGTAACAGATGTGCCGCCCCAGCCAAACTCCCTACCTGACTGGTACAGAGGAGGTGCAGAAGTGCGCGTACGAACAACACAGGCAGCGGGGTTGTTTCTCCTAGCTAAGTGTTGGAAACCTGGCGCAAAGTGACGTCATCGGATTGTTTCTCCAACCTTGGTGAGACCTTTCTGTCCATCTCGCAAGTTACCATGTATTCGGTTGGTTCATGAATGACATTGAACGAGTTTTCCCTTCCTTCGTGCGCGCTGCGTGAGCAACAATCCCGCAGCAAACTCCTGTAGAGCTCGGCCGCGCATTGGGCATACCTGATGGCATGCGTTGAGCCCGTTGACGAGGTCGTGGATGTAAGCGGAAGCGTTTTTCTCGGTGAGCTTGCCGGCGTCCATGATGTGGTCGCACAGGTCGCCGCCTCGGACGCTCTCGAGAACGATGTAAAAGTGCTTGCTGCTCTCCATGACTTCGTACATCTGGACGATGTTCTCGTGGTTCAGGAGCTTCATGATGCTGATCTCTATTTTGACCTCCTGCTCGACCGTGCGCCTCTTGGGGGACGCCGGTTGCCCGGCCTTCTTGTCGATGATTTTGAGCACGTACTCTTGCCCGGTGTCGCAGTGGGTCGCCACCTTCACCTTGCTGAAGGCGCCCCGCCCGACGGTTTTCCCCAGGTCGTAGTTCCCGACCTTCATCCTCACTCCCGGGATGATTGTGGGGGGGCTTTGCTGCCAGTCTTCGCTTGTCTTTGTACTGTTTCTTTCTTTGGCCGCGCCGCGCTGTCGGAGCTGGTGGTGAAGTTAGTGCCGCCGACGTACTGTTCAGCCGGGGCCGGGTTTTGTGTAGTGTTCCTTTTCTTCAGAGTGTTGTAGTGAGTTTTCGTGTGAGTGAGTGTGCGTGTAACCTGGCGGCAACTTGACGCTGCTGTTTGGGAGGCCTTTAGAAGCCTTGAGAGAGAGAGAGAGACGAGTTAGAGTGCAGGGACCATCTCTCCGGGGAGTATCCGGTCTCCTCACTTCTCTTCGCACTGCTACGGCGGGCGTAAGTCGCTCCGGAGGCGCGCTGCAGGTTGCGGCTCTGCTACAGTGAGTGGCGGCACCGGAGTTGGTGCTGCAGCGGGCGCTCTGGCCGGCGGGCGAGCTCGTCTCGCGGGGGATCGCCGCCTTGTAACGCTGCGGGCCCTCTTCTTCCTCGCGACTGCGCGGCCTACGGCGGCGGCTAACACCTTGATGGGAAACTTCAGCTTCCATTGAGCGAAGGCCTTGATGTGGGCCAACTTTTCTGGAAGGCGCAAAGAGAGCGTGGATAATCTCAACGTACAGGCAGAGGGCTGCCCCCTTGTTTATGATCGAAGTTTCCCCTCAAGCTTCCTACCCCTGAGAGTCGGATATCTTCGAAGCAGCCCCTCGCCGCCTCGGACAATCTGTGAACGTGCTCGCCACCTTCACCTTGCTGAAGGCGCGGTGTTCCCCAGGTCGTAGTTCCCGACCTTCATCCTCACTCCCGGGATGAATTGTGGGGGGCTTTGCTGCCAGTCTTCGCTTGTCTTTGTACTGTTTCTTTCTTTGGCCGCGCCGCGCTGTCGGAGCTGGTGGTGAAGTTAGTGCCGCCGAGGCGTCCCACGTGCTGTTCAGCCGGGGCCGGGTTTTGTGTAGTGTTTCTTTTCTGCAGAGTGTTGTAGTGAGTTTTCGTGTGAGTGAGTGTGCGTGTAACCTGGCGGCAACTTGACGCTGCTGTTTGGGAGTGGCGTTTCGAAGCCTTGATGTGGGCCAACTTTTCTGGAAGGCGCAAAGAGAGCGTGGATAATCTTAACGTACAGGCAGAGGGCTGCCCCCTTGTTTATGATCCAAGTTTCCCATCAAGCTTCCTACCCCCTGAGAGTCGGATATCTTCGAAGCAGCCCCTCGCCGCCTCGGACAATCTGTGAACGTGCTCGCCACCTTCACCTTGCTGAAGGCGCGGTGTTCCCCAGGTCGTAGTTCCCGACCTTCATCCTCACTCCCGGGATGAATTGTGGGGGGGGCTTTGCTGCCAGTCTTCGCTTGTCTTTGTACTGTTTCTTTCTTTGGCCGCGCCGCGCTGTCGGAGCTGGTGGTGAAGTTAGTGCCGCCGAGGCGCCCCACGTGCTGTTCAGCCGGGGCCGGGTTTTGTGTAGTGTTTCTTTTCTGCAGAGTGTTGTAGTGAGTTTTCGTGTGAGTGAGTGAGTGAGTGAGTGTGCGTGTAACCTGGCGGCAACTTGACGCTGCTGTTTGGGAGTGGCGTTTCGAAGCCTTGATGTGGGCCAACTTTTCTGGAAGGCGCAAAGAGAGCGTGGATAATCTTAACGTACAGGCAGAGGGCTGCCCCCTTGTTTATGATCCAAGTTTCCCATCAAGCTTCCTACCCCCTGAGAGTCGGATATCTTCGAAGCAGCCCCTCGCCGCCTCGGACAATCTGTGAACGTGCTCGCCACCTTCACCTTGCTGAAGGCGCGGTGTTCCCCAGGTCGTAGTTCCCGACCTTCATCCTCACTCCCGGGAGGAATTGTGGGGGGCTTTGCTGTCTTCGCTTGTTTTTGTACTGTTTCTTTCTTTGGCCGCGCCGCGCTGCCGGAGCTGGTGGTGAAGTTTGTGCCGCCGAGGAGCCATACGTGCTGTTCACGCGGGTTTCGTGTAGTGTTCCTTTTCTTCAGAGTGTTGTAGTGTGAGTGTGCGTGTAACCTGGCGGCCAACTTGACGCTGCTGTTGTTGCTTGCCCGGTGTCGCAGTGGGTCGCCTTGCTGCTTGACAGACGCTGGTGTCCGCTATTGTGCACGTGTGTTGTACAGTCGTTGGGTTATATTGACAAGGGGTCTCATCAGGACACTTGGATGAGCTTTTCGTTACTTCACCGCTGTAGGGTCCCCCCCTGCCCTGAGAGGTCTGCTTCGCTGTCCTACTTTTGTTGCAGTATTGAGGGTTCGCTGCTGGCAGTCGCCTCAGCTTGTCCTACAAAGCAGCGCAGCGCTCATGCACCACGAAGACACATGTAAAAGAAAGAAAGCGGATTGCGCACAGTGGTCGGTGGCAAATGGAAGAGCACGTTTGGAAAACACGACTAACGGCAAGCGCACTCAGCACCGCGCGGGAAGAAGAAAAAAAAAGCACGACCGATGTGTCTCCCGAAGAAACGAGACGACAGCTCGGCCTGGGCGAAGATTGAAGCGAGTGGAAGATTCGAAAGAACCGATGATAGTGATACCCTGATGGAGGGGTTGGCCTGGGGCCTAGAAAATACTCGAGGAGTTGCCTTGTGCTTATATAGACGGAGGCTAGAGGGGGGCCAATATAACCCCAAAGTCGGATTTTTCGATGAATTACGCCCGCCGCTAAACCCAGACTAACCTCTGTTTCGTGTGGGCTACAGCACATTTACCTCCTTTGAGATTGGAATATTGTTGCGCGTTGGGGGGTCATCGGCATGATGAGTGCCACTACACTTTGACGTTTCGCAACTGGCAGCTCATTCAAGTATTTCCTAAAGCAGGTGCTTGGCTTGTACAAAAAATACTTTTGCTGAACGCTTACGGCCGCCACTAAACCCAGATTTACCTGTGTTTCGTGTGGGCTACAGCACATTTACCTCCTTTGATCTATCGCAACTGGCAGTCTCCTCAAGCATTTCCTACAAAGCAGGTGCTTATACAAAAAGAAATCGGAGGCGGAACGTGCGCAGCCATGCGACTGGTTCTTCAGGTTATCGGCCTCCTTCGAGAACACAGGTACAAGTCCACTCGAAAACTCCGAAACCTCGATGTGCTTTCGATGTTCTCGGGATTTTTTTCGGCAGGTCTCGAGCAGAGTATCTGTGGGTGCGTGAGCGCGTACGGGCTTCATACCAGTGCCTAGTACGAAACCCCTTCATGGGACGCTTGGAGGCCAACCAAAAAAAAAAGATAATAATAATAAGAAAAGAGTCTCGAGGGAACCGATCCCTTGTCTTTTCCATGCTTTATCATACACGGCGAACGCCTCCTTTGGGCACGGGTGGTGTTTTTCCCCCCGTAACAACAGACGGGAGGCATTGCAAGAACGAGCAGCTTGGAGTGGTCATGTGCTCAGCACCGCAGTGGGTCTCATCTGCACTTTGTTTCGGTCTGTGACAGCGGACGATCATCAACGCGGAACCTGCAGACAGGGCAGCGGGTGTGAGTCGCCGGGGGATTGCAACGAACGTGCTTGATCCGTGGAACGAATATGCGCGCAACACCGCACTGGTCCCGTCTGCGCCGTGGTTCGGTCCTTTAAGCCACGGACACGTAAGGCGGACCATCATCAGCGCGGAACCTGGGTGTCCGCAGACAGGACAGCGGCGTGAGTCTGGTGTGTCAGGTGGCTGTTCGTAGGGGATTGGGGCGGGGGATTGCAAGAACAGGCTTGGAATGGGTATGTGCTCAACACCGCACTGGTCCTGTCTGCGACGTGTTTCGGTCCTTTAAGCCACGGACACATAAGGCGGACCATCATCAGCGCGGAATCTGAGTGTCTGCAGACAGGACAGCGGTGTGAGTCTGATTGGTCAGGCGGCTGTTCGCAGCTCGCCACAGCCAGGACCACCCGTGCTACTAGAGCACAGGCGAATCCGTCACGGGGAGAAGGCCCCTACAACCGTGTCTGAGCAATCAGTTCAAAAACTTAGGGCACTCGCCCTGATTGTGACTGCGGCTCGCTGGTCTGGTTTGTCAGGTGGCTGTTCGAAGGGGGTTGGGGCTGGGGCGGAGGGAGAGTTTTAGCGTTTATTGTGGTTTAGAGGTTCGGTTTATGGTCTCCGGTTGACCATTGAGGCTGTGAGGCGGGTAGTATGAGGGTAGTAGGTATGCTTACACACTTTAACTCTTTGTAAGTGTTGCGACCGACACCTAGAAGAAATTCGCTTTGAATTTAGTCTTGGGCCCCCCACGCGCATGCATGTTGAGCAGGGGTTGCCGTGCAGCTCGTATCGGTCTGTTTTAATTGGTGTTTCAGGCAGAACACTGCGGCGCGCGCATGATTTGACGCCAGCATCAAAAGCGGGGGGGCCGTTGGTATTGGTGCTGGTTTTGAGGGGTGAGGAAAAGTAAGAAATATTTTT
Source organism: Diplonema papillatum (assembly GCA_030068145.1). Lineage (NCBI taxonomy): Eukaryota > Euglenozoa > Diplonemea > Diplonemida > Diplonemidae > Diplonema > Diplonema papillatum. The sequence goes on from JAPJBO010000122.1 coordinate 49,228, forward strand.
GCGGTGGTCTCCGCTGGCCCGGTAGTTTGTGTGCTACCGCCAACTTCTTTTACACTCGTTCTCTTCTCTACTCACTACTGTACGTGCTCTTTCACTCTTTTTCTCACTTTGGTTTGCAGCATCAAGCGGGGGCGGGAGTCGTTGTGGTAGTCGCTCCGCTACTTGTAGCGAACCTGGAGGAAGTTGTCGTCTGTCACGGACGCGACCATGGTGCTGTCTTCAACAACTGCAAGGAAGCCGCTGCCCTGAAGTGAAATGGACGGGAGCTGGGCGAGGCAAAGCCCGGTCAGCGGCACGGTCGAGAACGGCGCGAGGGCGTCAAGGCTAGCCGTGTAGTGGGTTGTGTTCGCGAAGTATGCACGCTCCGCGTTGTAGATGCCCATGGCCATCTCCCGGATGCTCCACTGCGAGTAGTGAATCGGGCTCTCCGGCTGCGCGGCGGGGTTCGTGTTGTTGGACCGCTGCATGATGCCCCACCGGCTTGGAAGGTGCATGTCGACGATGCTCATGTTCGACCACGTCCAGTTGTCCTCCGCGACGTTCGGGATCTTTTGGTACACGTTGTTGACCACCGTCACGATCCACTCCACCCGCGAAAAATTGATCCTCCAGAACCGAGGATCCAGCGGGCGGGTCTGGTTGTACTGCAGGCCCGAGTTGGGCAGCCTGACTTCGACGGACCAGTAGTAGTTTTTCACGGTCGGGTCGTTGAGACCGCCGTTCACGAAGGTCCCGCACGTGAGCGGGGGCTGCATGGTGAAGCCCTTCGAGCCGAACACCCGCGTCGAGTTCTCGTAGCCTCCGTCCAAGTACGGCTTGTCGAGGCACAGGTTCCACGTGTGGTTCCGGGCGTTCATCTCGAACTCTTTGTAGTAGTGGTTCGACCCGTCTGCGTCGACGAAGATTTCGAAGTCGTTGTCGTTGAAGATCACGACCTCGTCGGCCGTCAGGTTCGCCCAGATCTGCGGCTCGTGCAGCTCTGCGCCGATGTACAACCAGTCGTCGTCCCACCGCATCTTGGCGCGCGTGTCGAAGCGCGGGACCACGTCGTTCGCGATGTCGATGAAGTAGTCCGTCCACGGCACGTCCTGCCACACCTTGTCGTCAAGCTTCCCGTCGATGACAGGCACCTCCGACGGGGCCACCTTGTACGCCACGTACTGCTTCGGATACGTCGCGTTGAACGAGCAGTCGAAGTCCGCCTGCACGCGCGCCGCGCTCAGCGCAGCCGCGAGGAGGAAAATTTGCATCGCAATTTTCGCGGAGTGTGCGTGTGTGTGTGTGTGTGTGTGCTTTTTTGTAAGTTTTTCTTTTCTTGCCCTGGCTGGTTTTCGTTGCGCGGGAAAATGAAGGATTTACACCTTCGGAAGTGGAGAAGGTCAACTTCTCCGTCTGAAGCCAGGTTTGCTTTGCCCGCTGCCTGCTTCCCAATGGCGCATTTTGAACCATTTCGAAGTTGTTGTCGTTGAAGATCACGGCCTCGTCGGCCGTCAGGTTCGCCCAGATCTGCGGCTCGTGCAGCTCTGCGCCGATGTACAACCAGTCGTCGTCCCACCGCATCTGTCGAAGCGCGGGACCACGTCGTTCGCGATATCGATGAAGTAGTCCGTCCACGGCACGTCCTGCCACACCTTGTCGTCAAGCTTCTCAACGACACATTGAAACATTTCGAAGCCAGGTTTGCTTGCCCGCTGCCTGCTTTCCACTGACGCATTGAACCATTTCGAAGCCAGATTTGCTTTCACTGCTTCTCAACGACGTTGTGAAACATTTCGAAGCCAGTGTTGCCTGCACTGCTTCTTCACGACACATTGCAACATTCCGAAGCCCGAACTGTTTACTCCCTGCCTTCCATTGACGTTCTGGAGTCAAGCCAAACCCACGTTTGTCGGAGCTAAACTTGTTTGTCCGGCTTCCCTACATTCTGGTTCTGCCAGGTCTGTTTGCAGACTGCTTCCCAATGACACACACTGGACGTATCGAGCTATGTTTTTTTTTTGCTTGCAGACGCTTCACCCTGCTTCGCAATGACGCATTCCGGTGCCAGCTTTGATACAGTTCCCTACTTTCTGAAGTCAAGCCAATCGGAGCTAAATTTGTTTGCTCACTGCTTGCAGTGACATCCGCCAATGGTACGCGCCATGATTATTCCTCCTGATACAGTTCCCTACTTTCTGAAGCCAAGCCAATCGGAGCTAGATTTGTTTGCTCACTGCTTGCAATGGCATCCGCCACTGGTACGCGCCATGATTATTCCTCCTGATACAGTTCCCTACTTTCTGAAGCCAAGCCAATCGGAGCTAGATTTGTTTGCTCACTGCTTGCAATGACATCCGCCAATGGTACGCGCCATGATTATTCCTCCTCTCCCCGATTCCCTCCGCGCCGCATCGTCCGGCCGGCTGCTGCTGAAACTGAAGAAAACAAGCATAGAAGCAACGTGGTAGCTACTTAACTTTCCAGACACCGGTCGGCTCGAGATTGAAGGGTGTGTACTGGGAGAACTCTGAGGGCGAGTCCAGCTAGCTAGAACAAACAACTTGTGAAAATGCCGCTTTTGACTCGGGGAACGCGTTGTTGAAAGCTTACGCCCGCCACTCAACCCAGATATGCCTGTGCTTCGTGTGGGATACAGCCTCCTTTCAGATTGGACACCTGGGGAGTCATCGGCATGCTGATGAGTACCACACTACCCCCTTCGAGATTTCGCAACTGGCAGTCTCTTCTCAAGTATTTCCTAAAAAGCAGGTGCCTGTACAAAAAAACTGCGGTTGCTGGCAGAAAGAGACGGGAAACCAGACAGTGCCATCATAATTCATCGCGCTCCGTGCATTGTGGCCGGACCTGCCGAATGATCGCGCCATTCGACGGTTTGCGACGCCCACGATCCGGCGTACACGTGTGTTGCAAGAAGGTTGAAGTATGGCTAAAGCTTGCAATGCCATGGATCATGTGAGACGATGCCATCTATACAATGTTTCGAGACTGGAGGTCCTATGAACATGCAATGTGAATAGCCTCTATTCGAGCCAACCCGGCTTTTCTTGCAACAATTATGAAACCGTATTGTTTTTGGACTGGATAATAGTTCAGAGCAAGCTTTTTCCCCTTCTGGGAAAATGCACAGGGGTGGCAGAGTGAGCGGGCGCCGGCCTTCAGGCCGGTCGGCCCGGGTTCGAACCCCGCCTGTGACATTTTTCCGGTCGGGGATTGTTTTCGAGGTTTGCTGCGTTCCGGGGTCTAATGTGCCCGAAATTTGCGTTTTTTGCGGAGTTTCTCAGTATCTCGCGGTATTTGGGTCACCCCGTCGCCCCGGGAGAGGGCCGGCGGGGGGGGGACGGGCGGGAAAAGGCTGCCCCAAGGGTGCGGCGGGGCCACCCGGGTACGAGCGCCAAACTTTACCCGTGCTCGGTGGGTCCGAGGGGTGTCCCCCCCGGGTACCAGCGCCAAACCTTTCGGAAAGGCTTTCCCGTACTCGGTGGGTCGGGGGGGTCCGGGGGGGGTGTCCCCCCCCGGGCACGAGCACCGACCTTGACTTCACCCGGACTTTACCACCCTGGCCGAACTTCGCTTCGTGCCCGAACTTTTTTCAGTACCAGCGCAGCCTGAGCGCTTAGCACCAGAACTTAGCAACGCCCGAACTTAGCATCACTCGAACTTAGCTTCACCAGAACTTAGCATTGCCCGAACTTAGCTTCGCCCCGAACTTTACCTGCTGCCTCCAGTCTCGCCACGCGCCGGCCTTAGCCGAGCGCACGTACTATTATGATGTGCAATGGATGCGAGACTCGTCAGTGACCGCAATGCACAGAGTGCAAAGATACCAGTGATCACATCAAGATGCATAGCGCGCTGTGCGCTGGGATGAACAGGTGGGCACCACCATTCGTTGCTTGCGGGTATATATGAGACGATGCCATCTATACAATCTTATTCTGATGTGCAAAGAATGCGAGACTCGTCAGTGACCGCAATGCACAGAGTGCAAGGATACCAGTGATCACATCAGGATGCAAAGCGCGCTGTGCACTGGAATGAACAGAGGTGGGCACCACCATTCGTTGCTTGCGGGTATATATGAGACGATGCCAAAACCCCGCCCCTCCCCTTTGCACGAAGGGGGACCCGAGGGCAAAAAAAACTTCCGAGGGACAATAAGCCCTTCCGAGGGACAGTAAAAGGCTTTTTTACCTAGTAATACGTAATTTTATTTCTGGACGGCGCCGAGCCCCGAGGCGCAGCCGAGGGACGAGGCAAAAACACACCGGGAGCCGAAGTGAGAGGGAAATTAGACCTTTTGCACTTCTGAGCACAAACTTCCAAGGTATATTCTAGGAAAAGGGTCAGATTCACAAGCTAACGTGCAGAATGGGTATTTTTTCTACTCCGTCTTGATGTTGACGTAGCGTGGTGCGTGACTGGTGTGTAGCAGCTGCCTGAGCTGCATGGCGGCCGAAAACGGGCCCTAAACGGTTTTTGGCGGGTTAAGTGGAGGTGAAAGGGCCTCAGAAGGCCCACCAGTGGGCTCAGATGGGGTTTCGGGGCCAGTAAGGGGTGACGTCGAAAAGTATTTATTAGTGCAAAGGGGAGGGGGGGGTTTTGGCATCGTCTCATATGATGGAAGATGCCGGCGATACCAGGAACCAGACAGCGTTTTGGTGGAAAGATGCGGACGACGCCTCTTTGAACAAGCTGCAGACAACACGAGTGATCACACTGATGCAAGGTGCAGACAATACTAGGAAGCAGACAGCGTTTTAGTGGAAAGATGCGGACGACGCCTGATCACGTGCACGCTTTGAACAAGCTGCAGACAACACGAGTGATCACACTGATGCAAGGTGCAGACAATACTAGGAAACAGACAGCGTTTTAGTGGAAAGATGCGGACGACGCCTGATCACGTGCACGCTTTGAACAAGCTGCAGACAACACGAGTGATCACACTGATGCAAGGTGCAGACAATACTAGGAAACAGACAGCGTTTTAGTGGAAAGATGCGGACGACGCCTGATCACGTGCACGCTTTGAACAAGCTGCAGACAACACGAGTGATCACACTGATGCAAGGTGCAGACAATACTAGGAAACAGACAGCGTTTTAGTGGAAAGATGCGGACGACGCCTGATCCCGTGCACGCTTTGAACAAGCTGCAGACAACACGAGTGATCACACTGATGCAAGGTGCAGACAATACTAGGAAACAGACAGCGTTTTAGTGGAAAGATGCGGACGACGCCTGATCACGTGCACGCTTTGAACAAGCTGCAGACAACACGAGTGATCACACTGATGCAAGGTGCAGACAATACTAGGAAGCAGACAGCGTTTTAGTGGAAAGATGCGGACGACACCTAATCACGTGCATTGGGCGCAAGCTGCGAACAACACGAGTGATCACACTGGTGCTAAATGCGGCAATTATTGTCGCATTGTGCTAAAAGAACGAAGACACGCCAGTGGCACGCACTGAGTGCAAGACGCCTACATTGCCAGTGAGCATGCAAAAAGCCACGCGCAGTGCGACAAAAGTGCAGACAAAAGTGCTTACACAACATGGGTGAAAGCCTGGGCTTTCGCCTTTACTTGGTTAGAATGTTCGTTCTTTTCTTTTTTTCTGAATGAGAGCTTTTGTGTGTGTGTGTGTGTGTGTGTGTGTGTGTGTGTGTGTGTGTGTGTGTGTGTGTGTGTGTGTGTGTGTGTGTGTGTGTGTGTGTGTGTGTGTGTGTGTGTGTGTGTGTGTGTGTGTGTGTGTGTGTGTGTGTGTGTGTGTGTGTGTGTGTGTGTGTGTGTGTGTGTGTGTGTGTGTGTGTGTGTGTGTGTGTGTGTGTGTGTGTGTGTGTGTGTGTGTGTGTGTGTGTGTGTGTGTGTGTGTGTGTGTGTGTGTGTGTGTGTGTGTGTGTGTGTGTGTGTGTGTGTGTGTGTGTGTGTGTGTGTGTGTGTGTGTGTGTGTGTGTGTGTGTGTGTGTGGAGGCTTCAGTTCATGGCTTAAGGGCGGCGTCTGAAGCGAAATTTAGCCCATTTGTCTGGTTCATTACTTTGAGTTGCCGACACGCTGGTTTGAAGGCTACTGCTGTATCAGGTCAAGTGACGAGCTCTGGCTGAGTGCACACCTAAGCAGTCGTATTCTCGTGTTGTAGCCGTGTTGTGCATAAGGCGGCGTGGGTGCCTGGTCAACCACCTCACCACTATAGGGCACAACCAGTCGGGGACGGGTCCATTCAGCGACAGTACAAAAGAAATGTGAAAACGGGAAAAGGCGAAGCAAGTGACATTGCGCTGTCTCTCTCCGCTGCTTCGGCAGTTTGACACTTACTACTACTACTACTGAGTTTCCGACACGCCGGTTTTGGGTCCTGCAAACCTCCCGGAAGGGGTGGGGCGGGATCCTTCGGGGGACGGATAGAGCGTGGAGATCGGAGGTTGTCAGCTTCTCCAACCAGCATTCGGCTCTAATGCGATGTTCATTGTTTCGGCCCCATCGCAAGAAGCTTTAAGCCTAAGCGCAGTCGGCACATCTCACCGAGGAATTGGCTCGTGCAGAGAGCTTGGCCTGACTACATTGCTCAAAACTCCTGGTACATGCACGACGGGTCGGCATCTGGGTTATGGTTGGTCGAGTCCTGGTCACTGGCGCCAACAAAGCATGAGCTGTGCTGAACTGTGCGACACCAGGTGCGCAGAAAGTTTTGCAGCCAAATCGCTTTTCCCTTCGGAAGCGCTTCTTTTAGAGTGAAAGTTTTGTTTGTTGTGCGCTCGCGAAGATTCTGGGGGGATTAACTTGGGACGGGACACGGTGCTTGGCAGCCGAAGCAACGAACACAACAGATTAATGTGTAACAGATGTGCCGCCCCAGCCAAACTCCCCACCTGACTGGTGTCTCCAAACGAGGATTCGCGAGCCGAAGCCCGTTTGTCGCTGGAAACGGATAAGCTACGGATCCGAAGACCCTAACCCCACAAGGGAGCCGTCTTCCCATCATTGGATAAGTAAAGCTAGAACAAGAGTAGTGGTATTTCATTGTTGCGGCCTCCCCACATATTCTGCACCTCTCGTGTCACTGCACAAAGTCAGACGAGATTCAAACTCAACAGGATCTTCTTTCCCCGCTGACAGTTTCAAGTCCGTTCCCTTGACTGCTGTTTCGCCAGATAGTAGGTAGGGACAGAAGGAATCTCATTGGTCCATTCATGCGCGTCTCCGTTTACCCGCGCTTGAACGAAAGAAATGTGCACAAAATATATACCTTTCTGGGAAGCTCTTCTGCATTGCACTTTCCTTCCATTTTGGCTTCGTTTGATCTCCTCGAGCACGTTCCGGTAGTGTTCTGTTCATTGCAGTGCTGTGAACACTTCCGGGAGTAGTGCCATGAGTAACACCAGCAGATCTGCAGCAACTGATCAATGATGATGACTCAACACGGTCACTGCTACAGTGAGTGACGGCACCGGAGTTGGTGCTGTAGATTCGATGGTCCAAAAAATACTGGTACGGCGGCACCGCCCAGAGCTTATTGCGACGGAGGCTGGAAAGAAAGAACGCCGAAGAATGGCCAAAGAGAAAAGGGGGGGTGTTTTCTTGTGGGTAGCACTGGTTTCGTTTGTGTTTTGTTCTCAGCATGTGGAGACGTGTTCCGGAAGTGCTTCCTTCAGTATAACAGTGCTGCACAACAATTTGTTTGTGCGTGCCGGTTGATCGTTTTTTCCCACTTGTATTTACCCGATGTATATTCAGGTAAGGAAATTCTGATCAACCACCAAAACACGCTGCCTACGCCTTTTTGGCCTGCACGATACATTGAAGGGCAACCCGCAAGATTGTTAGTACTAAAAAGAACGCTTCCGACCCGAAATTGACGCCTGTACGTCTTTCCAGGCAGAGGCCAGAAACAGGGCACAACTACAAAATGATCCTCGCTGGCACACTACACCGGAGTGTTTCTCGGGAATGGCGGCCAACTCGAGTATCTCCTACAATGCAAGGTGCGAATTCTTCTGAGACTTGCAATCTGAATCACCAAAAACAACAATATCGGAATACAAGAGAGGCAATTCGTTGTGTTATGTGCGGTTGAACGACTTTCTTCTGAGAGAAGAAACTCCGAAAGCTTTTGTTTGTGCGCACTAGCGGCTTTTCACTTGCTTTGGTGAGTTGCTTTAGAGAGAGTACGCTGCCAACTACTAAATTTTAGTACCAACAATGCATTGTTAACACAAAAAACGCTGTCTCCATTTTTTTCCCGAAGCAATTGTAGGGCAGACCCAAACACGTGTATGCGACAGGGGAATATACGATGATGTTGCTTATACAAAAAAAACAAAAAGTTTCCCCCGTAGAGAACAGACACCCCCCCCCCCCCCCGACTACTACTCTTGATTTGGCGATGCGGATACTTGTTTGTGCCTGCGACTCCTTGACAGGAGGCCAGGTGGGGAGGAAGGCAAGGCAAAGCTGCGATCGACAGAGCAACTGATTAGTCGAAGTCAGCCAGACTGAAAAAAGCATGCACGGCTCCGGGTAGACCCGCGTTGGCCGCAGGAGAGCAAAAAATAGAGGACAACGACCGCAGGGGGGGGCGGGACCTATCATGGCAGTATTTTCGGGTATTTTCCTGACTGACTGGGGATCTAGAATTGGACAAACTGGCCCGACCTATCGGGGCCTAGCAGTGGAAGACTGAACCACAAGGCATAAATGTTCACGGGTTACCAAGCAAGGGCTTTCCTCCACTACACAGTGGCCAGGTTAATAAATGGAACCCCCGGCAGAAATAACTGTTTTCCTGTCGGCCGATACGAACAGGCGGGAGGGTGGCCACAAGAGTTTTTCGTAAAGCTTTTGGTGTTGCGTCGGCAACAGCTGCTTTGTGGTTCCGACGATCTCAGACGGGCGTACAGACTGGGGTCGTTGGTTGTTCGCTTCGACATCTTTTTTTGTGTTTCGGCAAGAAGATCGGGTAGGGCGTTGGGGCAACAGGGTCTGTTTGTGTTCCAACTGAGAACGTTAGCCCCGAACTAGTTTCCTGGTGCCAGCACCTGCTCCGGTCAATACAAGACACCACGGAGACAGAGGTCTACGTAGTCTAGACTTCTCTGCGATGTTGCATACTTCTCGCACATAGTTCCTGCATGCGTCGATTGGTATGCGAATCCTCTGGAAGCGAGTTGTTGTTTCATGAAGTCGGCTAGAGTGGCAGTCGTAGGTGCGATAACCCGAATATTGGCTGATGTTGCGCTTTCGACTTGAGCTGCTGACACTTCTCCTTCCTGGGCGCACTCGAGCATGCCCAGCAGGTTCTGCATTTGGAGCTAAAAAGCCAGCGAGTGTGTCATCGAATCTCGCCCGCTTCTTCGGTGGCATGGTGCCCTGACTGACCCTGGCCAACACCCAACAAAAGAACTGCCTGTTCAGAAGATAATCATTTTTTTTTTTTTTTTTCCCCGCCCGCCCAAGTTTTTTTTCCGGTAAACAGTAAGCTTGGGAGACGGCCCGAGTTTGCTCTTCATATATAAGCCCCTGGCCGCAAGTGTCATGGGGGGGCCTTCACGTGGCGACACTGTTGACCGCACCTTAATTGAGTCGCGGTCGCCGATCCCCCAATCGCCAGCACCATGTACTTGATGCGACGCGGAACAAGTGCTGACAGCACCGCCCGGCGAATAGAGGGCCACAAAAGTGGCAAATCGACCGGTCGGGGGGGCAGCCAATGGCCTGATGGCAGAGTGCACACCTAAGCAGGGCTGCATCCTCGTGTTGTAGCCGTGTTGTGTATAAAGCTTCGTGGGGGGCCTGGTCAACCACCTCATCACAATAGGCGCAAACCTTTCTCGACAGTGATTGGACAGCCGGGATGCCGGGGGCGGGTCTCCATGAAGAGAAAGTAAAGCAAGACCTGCCCGCCTGCTGTCTCCGGCTGCTTCGGCAGACGACACATGCATACACATACTACCTGTAGCCGCAGGCAGACTCACTGATCAGTATCTAAGGCCACCTGAAACCACCTCCAGTCCAGGATAAGCGAAACTCAGAAACCTCAAACAGGTTTCCTTTCTTCTTTCTCCGCTGCACGGGTTTTCGCTGGCATCGACGCTGCAATAAATTTCCTCGGCGAAATCCCACCAAATTATCTGGGGACCTCAACGGTAATCGATGAATATACAGGTGTATTAACGGTGAAGCAGGGCTTACGCAGCTCTTTTGCCTTGGAGCTAAATACCTACTGAAAATCAGTACGTAGGGTCAGGCAAAAAAAGAAATAGAGCATAGGGGGCTCATGCATGCCTTTGCCTCTGCCTCCTCTCCGGCCTCAACCCTCCAGTGTCGCGGTGGTAAGCAACAGCAGGATCTGCCGACCGGAATCCCCGGTGCTGCGGTTGATTCCCCAGATGAATCAGCGGAAAAGATAGTACGTGCTGATGACGTACTGATTTCAGCACGTGTACACGTACTGATTCTGCATGTGTACAAAAAGAAATGCGTAGTTTTGGTTTATTCTTTTGCTTTTAGTAGAAACTAAGAAAATTAACGTGCTGAAATCAGTACGTTCAGCATGCTGAACGTAAGGCCTGCGGTGACGTCCCAATTATCTGCGACGCTACGCTACCGCCCCGCAGCCCGCAAACCCGGCCGTCGAGTGCTTTGTTTTGCGGCTGGTTTCAGCAGCAATTCGTTCGCCCCGGGAAGCTCTTCCTCCGACTGTGGGCACCTCGCGCTGAACGGTGCACATGACCCTTAAGCTAGTGCACGGTCACCACGGCTGGCTCGTGCGTGTTTTTACTGGTGCTCACACTTGTTGCAAGAAAGAGCTGCCTATAAATTGAGGCCGCCCGTCCCGAGTTCGACCGCAAGTGACCGAGGGAAAGGGGACTCCGGGTGCAAAGCCTCAAGAAGCATCCTCTCGTAGATAAACGAGAGAGTTGTGCGCACTCGCGCTGCGTAAGTCGCATTGACCGAGCGTGTGGGCGGGCTCGACTATTTCTACGCTTTCGTACACCGAATAGCAAGTGGTCTGGCCACTCACACAAAATCGTCAGGATCCGACGACCGAAAGGAGTTTAGTGGGACAACCTTCTAGGGCTGCGTATCGACCGCTGAAGAGAGGCTCTGGAGATTTGACGGGATCACGCCTGAAAGAGTACATGCAGCGGGTTCGGACAACCTTCTACATCCTTCCTAAGCACGGACACAGGAGATAACAAGATCAAGGCGGGGAGTGTGCGTGCACACACATCATACACTGCTGATTAATCGATATGCTCGACTTCGGGGGACTTGTCCGTGTTGCCGTTGGCAGCGCCCTCCTGGATCGGGGGTCGAGCCGCAAGGGCTGCTGCCGCAACTCCCGCGAGATCGCGTCGTACGGGTCGTCGCTGTATTTCCTGGTTCAAGCGGGCCGGTTGCAGACCGCAACCGGCCCACTTGAACTTGCTATCGACCTTTGAAGAGAGACTCTGACGACCTTCGCATCCTTCCGTGCACGGAGATCGACTGACGGGATCACGCCTAAAACAGTGCATGCGCCCACACACACCTACAGCTCCAGGAGAGGGTTCGGGCAACCTTTTACATCCTTCCTATGCACTGACACAGGAGATAAACAAGGCGGAGAGTGTGGGTGCACACGCATCAAACACCGCTGAGTATTCGATATGCTCGACTTCGGGGGATTTGTCCGTGTTGCCGTTGGCAGCGACCCTCCTAAATCGGGGGTCGAGCCGCAAGCGCGGTTTTCCAACTCCCGCATCGCGTCGTACGGGTCTTCGCTGGGCTGCCTGGTTACAGACTGTAACCAGGCCTATTTGGACCCGCAGGGCTGCGTATCGACCGCTGAAGAGAGGCTCTGGAGATCTGACGGGATCACGCCTGAAAGAGTGCTTGCACACTCACGTACAACTCCAGGAGCGGGTTCGGACAACCTTCTACATCCTTCCTATGCACGGACACAGGAGATAACAAGATCAAGGCGGGGAGTGTGCGTGCACACACACATCATACACCGCTGATTAATCGATATGCTCGACTTCGGGGGACTTGTCCGTGTTGCCGTTGGCAGCGACCCTCCTGAACCGGGGGTCGAGCCGCAAGGGCTGCTGCCGCAGGTTTTCCAACTCCCGCGAGATCGCGTCGTACGGGTCGTCGCTGGGCTGCCTGGTTACAGACTGCAACCGGCCGCCTGGGCTCGCGGGGCTGCGGATCGGCCGCTGCGACGCGGGCGTGCCGTGGGCGAGGATGGGCGTCTGTACGTTGATGCTGCCGTCGGGGACTGCGGTCAGCGTCGGCGTCCGAAGCGGGCTGCCGCTGGGGTTGTTGTTGTTGGAAGCGGAGAGCGCGGTGTCGCTGCTGCTCACGCGGCGGGCGGAGGGGACGCCGTTCCTGGCTTCCCTCTTGCCCTGCGGCGCGCGCGGCGGCGGGCTCTGCTCCTTCGCCGGCCGCAGCGGCTCCAGCGACGGCCTCCCTCGCCCGCGCGATCCTCCACCCAGCGAGAGCTGTGAGTTGTTGTTTTTTTTTTTTGTGTTTCCGACGATCCGAATGGACGTACAGATTGGTGTCTTTTTTTTTTTTTTTCGGTGTTTCCACCAGGTCATTATGCAGACATGCGTTCTTTGCGCCACGCTTGTTCAACGGGAGAACCCCCCCGTTTGGGGTTCCACCAAGAGCCTGCCTGGGGGGCGCGAGCACCGACGCAGATTTACGTCACTAGTCCGTTTTGAGCCGTGCAGTGACAGATGCCTGTATCTGCGGAGCACTACGACACGCCTCAATGCAGGCGAAGTTGAGTTTGTGCCCCAAGCACCAAATCCAAATGGCAAATGGTACCAACTGGTCGCGCAGGCGCTAAAAGAAAATTACTCAAAACAAAATCGAAAACAAGAAATAAATGAAAGCACAAGTATTTCTGAACACTCAAAGAACGCTCATCGAACACGCTGGCGCACGTTGCGTGCGCTTGTCACGTGTTCTTGGGCCTCCGTCGGATTGAAGTAGAGAGAAGGATTGGAGGAAAAAGCCCTTCGCCAAGACGAAATGATGTCTTTGGCCTCTGTGTAAAAAGGATAGGACGCGTACTTCAGCTTGCGATTGTCAGAGTGAAGTAGAACGGAACGCTCGTCTTCAGACCCCGTACTTGAATCGGTGTCACTGGAAGCTTTTGCATCTTCAAACTCACCAGCAAGGCCAGCCGAGTCGTCATCAGAGTCGCCCTCATCGTCAGGATTCCCTGGCCGTGTCAGCTGCTTTCTGGCTCGAACAGAAACCCCGTCCACGACAAAGGTTGTTAACACGTGTTCCATCACAGCAGAAGGAACCGTATTCCCTTCCCCAGTAGATGGCATGTTGAGAGCAATAAACAACAGCTTGCGCAATGTTGTTTCGCTCATGCCTTTCCTGAGGTAGGTTCTGATCAGCTTTACTCTGGAGAAAAGCCGCTCAACGCCAGCACTTCCAAGTGGGAAGACCAGTGCCATTTTCAAGACTTGGCATGTCTCCGGGAATCGGAGCTGGCAGTGGGTGTCGCGAAGGAAATCAAGGGTGTTCTCTGTGAATGAACATTTCTTGTTCACATTCGTCATTTGCTTCATGCGCACCAGTGCTTCAGGCAACTGCTCACGCACCGTTGCCTCAAAGGCCTGGCTGTAAAAAGGAGGCTGAACGGTCCACGTGGTCGCGCCTGTTGGGTGCACGGTCTTCTTCTCTTTCCTGGTACAGCAAAAGTGGGCAAAAAACGGGTTGAGTTTCTTGAGCAGCGGGTCAAGCCTCTGTGGCAACAATCGCGATGCAACATCACTCGGAGTTCCGCACGTCAGATCCACATCATGGAAAAGGCTTTCCACTAAGGGGCCGTTTGGATCGTACACACCCAAAGATGACAGCACAGGTAGATCCCCGAGTCTCTCTTCAACCAACGAAATGAGCCGATCCAAGAACGGCGTCGCAAACTCGCGATGGAAAGCGACAAAAAAGGCGTAATCTAGAGGCTGGCGATTCCAGGAAGGTGGCACTGCATCCTTGAGTTTTTCCCAGAAGGTTATGTACTCAACAAAGTGCAGTCTTTCTTCAGGATCTTCCGCTATCTGCTCGTCCGTCAGAGGAATATCACGCAGACGCCGAAGCCAGCTCAGGTAATACTCCTTTAGCTTCAGCACTTCTGTCCAACACGTGTCCGACCTTTGCAGGGATTGGCTCAGTTTCGAAAGAATGGGAGTTGCTTGTGCGAGCAGGCTGAACGATAAGCAAACAGTGTGATTCAGTTTCTCGCGAAGATGCAGGGCTTGTGGTATGTCTTTCTCTTCGCAAAGCCGGGCAATCGCAAGCAGAATGGGCTTGATGCACTCTGCTATTGTTTGAGCGGCGCGTTCATGGGAAACCCATCTTGTGTCGCCAGGTTCCACAAGTTCCAAATCTCGGAAGACAAAGAAGTTGTCGGTCACAGAACAGGCTTCCTTACACTCTTTAAACTTTCGTGTCTTGTACGAAATATCACCCTGTCCTTTCCGAAACAACGAAAAGATTTCTTCAGTTGCAGTGACTGATGCCTGTATCTGCGGAGCACTACGACACGCCTCAATGCAGGCGAGGTTGAGTTTGTGCCCCAAGCACCAAATCCAAATGGCAAATGGTACCAACTGTTCGCGCAGGCGTGTCTGTACACCCTTGTAGTCGCCTTTCATTGTACTGCAGCCATCAGTTGCGATGCCCATAGTTGTTGTCCACGTTTGAACATTATCTGCCATGCCCGCAATGTGAGCTGCGACGTTTTCCCCAGTCGCTGATTTGCGCAAAGGAAGTATGTCCCAAAAGACTTCTTCAACCCCCTCTTCCGACAGTATTTTGAAAAACAGTGCATGTTGTTTTGAGCGCTTTACGTCCTCTGCTTCGTCAAACATGATGCTCGTGAACTCTGACGCTTGAATTTTCTCCAGCACATGGGATTTGCACCACGAGTACAAAGAATCCACAATTACTTCTAGGAAGTACGGTGACGACATATTCAAACGCGTCTTGCAGAACGAACGAATTGAATCGTCAAACAGGGATACCAGACTGAACGTGTCACGAATGCTGGACATGGGCAGGTCGCGCTTGATGGTATCAACAATTGTCTGGATGACGAAGACCAGGTGTTGTGTGTTCATAAGGCGCTGTTTGAGGTCTTCCAAAGTGGAAGGCAGCTGGCAAGAAGACGGAAGACGCATCTGATCTTCCAACAAGTTCAGAAATGAACTCCAGGCCTTGTTATGACCCACGGTCTTCTTCCGGTGCTTTTCGATGTACTGTGGTAGGAGCCCCTTTTTGAAGACTTCAAAAGGAATGCACAGATTAATGAAGGCACGCTTTTTCTTACCCGCTGTCTGTCTACGACAGCATCGACAATACATTCCTTGACTTGTGCACAGAATCCACGGATTCGCTTTCAAGACCCCTCGGAAACGCTTGTTGGAGAACAAGTCGGGAGGGATGCACAAAAGCTCGAAGTCAGTGGGAAACATCGAGCCAGTACCACCAAATTGCGGAACACAAGCACCATCGTCTAGTCCGTACTTGGACCGTAAGAAGGCGCTTACTTCGTAGTCCAGCAACGACACATATGGCGCAGGACCTGCAATGCGCTTGTACTCCCGGGGCTTCGTTGCCTGCTTGCGCTTTCCAGCCGACCTGCTCGCCAGTATCTCACGCAGCGCTATCCTCTCTTCCAGGGTTTCACGGGTGAACTGCTCCTTTACCAGAAGCACCAGCTGACGGAGGTAGGCATCACTCAGGTACAGGTTCTTTGGTTCCTGAGGTCCACTTGTGGGGAAGCTAGGAAGAGCTGCCTGAGTAGATACAGCGTTCGGTGTTTCGGCTTCGACTTCCATGGCTGTTTGTACCTCTCCCTCTGACAGCCTACGTGCAGTTACTTCTGCGGCCATCTGCTTTTCCAGCTCTTCTTGCGCCGCCTTTGCTCTTGCTGCAGCTTCAACCGCTTCCTTCTTCTCCGCCGCAATCCTTTTCTCCTCAGCCACCCAGGCTTTCCCCGTCTCTCCCACAAGTTGCACCCATGTCTTTTTGCCGCCGGTATCACTTGAAGCAAGCTCGTCCGCCTTCTTCAGCAACCACACCTTCTTGGGCTGAGGGAAGTTCTGGGAACTGGAAAACCCACGAACTAGAAGTTGAAGGCTCAAGAACTCCTTCACGTCTGCAACTTCAGTGCCGACTTTTGCGGGCTTGACGGAGAAGAGGGTATTCTTTCCAGGCCATGGTTTGGGGTACGAGCGATGCACCACAGGAATGGTCTTGAAGTCCGCTGCGGTCCATAGCTCATACTCTGTGTGGTAGGCCAGGGATGGAATCTGGCCTCCTGGACCTGTAACTCCAGGTTTTCGCGAGCATCCCCCAAAGAGTGCGTTCATTTTTTCATTGCTTGCTCTTTCTTTCGGGTATTCCTGGTTGAGTATGAAAATGCTGCCAGAGTCCGAAAGCCGATTGTTTTTCCAATGTGTGTGAGGGATTTTCTAGCAAGAATCGGGTTGTCCGGGGGTTTCTCCAAAAGTTGGTTTCTCTTTTTCGGGGTGTTGGCAAAACCCTGCAAAGGCCCATCCTGCGACAAAGGCCTATCCTGCGACAAAGGCCCATCCTGCGACAAAAGCCCATCCTGCGACTACGGCTGCCCTGCAGCCACGACAGGCCTCTGTCCGTAGCTCTACTGAGGCAGACCCAGTATAGACCTGCCAAAACCCAATCCGAGGTAGTGTACCCCTCCCCAAGCCCGCCCCCGATTTCCTTTTTTTTTTTTTTTTTCGGTTTTTTACCTCACCCAACTGTACAGGTGCATAACCCCCTGGTTTCCACAGGGCATTAGCTTGGTCTCCGGCCCATTTTCCAAATTTGGACCGCTAACGGCTTTTTGCATGTTCACTGTTTGCAGCGGTTTCTGCACTTAGGGGGCTCACCTGCCACTGTTGCACGGGTCTCTGCCTCCTTTCCGGCCTCAACGGTGTAAGCAACAGCCAGGATTTGTCGACTGGAACCCTCGGTACGGCACCTTGTACAGCCGAAGAATGGAGCTACACACTACGTACTCTAATTAATGGTCGTAACATGTGCGGCCCCCTAATGTAGTGTAGTGGTCATCTCCACTCAGTGTTCTTCAAATACTAATCAATTTTTCGGCTCGCGTAGCGAGCCAGAAAAAAAACGGTACGGTACAACAAATTTCCAGGCCCGAAGAAATGGGGTTGTCCATCATGCGCAGACATCCAAGCTAGCTTGCTCCCTCCTCCACCACCCTGTCGCAAGGGCAGTGCGAACAGAAGTTGCCTCACACCCGCCGACCCATTCGATACATTGTATGCGGCGAACTCTTCGAAAGACCTGCAGCCCAGGAAATAGGCTCAATACAGCGCGACGCGACGTTTCTTCACGACAAGGCTGGACCCTGAGAGGCCCTCGAATTGTAGTTGGCTACCTCTGCCGGGCCTGGGTGGTGGTGTGGCCATTTTTTTTTCTTTTTTTCTCGGCGGCCTCCCGTGTAGCAGGCTTTCCCTGGTACACGGGAGCCAAGCTTCATGTGTTCGGCGGTACTGCAGAGCCACGGGCCTACAGGTCAAGTGGCTTCCGATTTCCCAAACTAAAGCATCAAGGCGTGGCGCACCTTGGGGCTTGGCGCTTGCGCTGAACACAAGCTCGTCGAGACGTCAGCCACAGGGCAGAGCGGACGGGGTTGTGGCACTGTGCTGCCTCCGACTCAAGCTTTACAAGCTGTAGTTGACCGTCACGTTCCTGGACCAGGAGCGGCCTTTTTATTTTTTTTCTTCTTCTTCTTCTTCTTCTTCTTCTTCTTCTTCTTCTTCTTCTTCTTCTTCTTCTTCTTCTTCTTCTTCTTCTTCTTCTTCTTCTTCTTCTTCTTCTTCTTCTTCTTCTTCTTCTTCTTCTTCTTCTTCTTCTTCTTCTTCTTCTTCTTCTTCTTCTTCTTCTTCTTCTTCTTCTTCTTCTTCTTCTTCTTCTTCGGAAAAGGTCGCGTTGGCAGAAACGGTGAAGATGATAATTGTCACAGGGTTGGTGAAATGAAAGCGAGAATGTGGGGTAAGCCCTGGTTATTAGATTCACGGTTAAACGAAGCTAGCGCACAAGGTTTGCCTGATCTCGCACCTACTTTCCGATACCAAATAGATGCTCTATTCAAACTCGGAAAAGGTCGCGTTGGCAGAAACGGTGAAGATGATAATTGTCACAGGGTTGGTGAAATGAAAGCGAGAATGTGGAATTAAAATCCCTGGACGTGAAACTTAAAGAGCTGAGATCCCGCTGCCTCCGGGTCTCGCAAAGAATAGCGCTATCAGGAGCGTAAAAACAAAACTTCCGAGGTAAAGATCCTCATGCAACGCAGAACGGGGTCCGGGGCGGCTGGATGCCCTGCCTGTATGGGTCCCGCGTCCAGACGTCTGCCAGTTGCTCAGCAGTCGGGACCCATACAGTCTCGAGGACGCACTGGTGTTCCTCCAAGACGTCGCGGACCTTGCACAGGATGAAGTTCCCGAGCTGGGTCTTCGACTTCCAGTTCCTCAAGCAGTTGACGGCGGGCAAGTTGTCGACGAAGATCCTGATCGTCGACAGCGGAGAGCGAGAAGCCGCGTACGCAATCGCGAACTTCGCCGCCGTCAGCTCAGCGAAGAAGATGTGCTGCGGGACATCCCTCCACGGGCCCCACATCGCCATGGAACCCACCAGCCAGGCCCATCCCTGCATGCTGGCGTCGGACCACGCCTCCACGAGGGTGTCCCGTTGCTTCGAGTCGAAAACGACCCACCGGTTGCCCGACAGACGCCGTCTCACTCCCGCAAGGAACGGAAAAACGTCGTCGCTCACGCGGACCAGCGACTCCCAGCCCAGGGAACCGGTCAGGACCTGGTGCGCCAGGGTTCCCATCCACGCAAGCACCGGGCTCACCCTGCAGAGCGGCGTGCCCCACACCGTCCACGCCCAAATAGCGGTCCCGACGACCTTCCAAACGCCACGCAAAGTCATCCGCGTCGAATCGACCGAGCAAAAGAGGAGGTGCGCCTTCCTCGCCCACTCTTGCTTCAGCCGGTATCTCTTCGCCGCGAGGTCGAACTCGACTCCCAAGACAACCGGCGTCGAGCTGGGCTCGAGGACGGACTTCTCGTCGTTGACCGTCATGCCCACCTTGCGGGCGCGTCGCAGGACTCGGTCGCGCACAGCGCGAAGCGCGTCCGGACAGTCACCGACGAGGGCCCAGTCGTCGTACCAGACTATCCTATCGTCCCCGGCGGTTTCCGTGATGACCAGCGCAGAGTCCTGTGCGATCACGGGCGAGAACGACCAGCCCATCGTAAGCCGGCGCCACCGATACAGAGCCACGCCCCCGTCGGGCCTCCTGGTCCGGAGCCCGAAGAAAGCCGACGTCGACCGTCCCACTGGGAACTGGAAGAAGTAGGACTTCAGGTCGACGACGACTGCGTGCGACTTCGACATCATCTTGGCGATGACCTCGTCGACACGCAAGAGGCTGAACTTCGGCGGAGGCTCCATCAGCTCGTTCAGCGGGCGGCCATCGACGATGGCACGGGAGTGGTGCTCCCCCTTCTCGACAGCGAACGCCGGCAGTACGCACTTCAGCGGCTCCGAGCGGGGAACGCGTTCCACAAAGCCGACGCCCTCCAGCGTCACCGCATGGTGCGCAAACGCGTCGCTCTTCCGACCCGGCACGAGCGGCGTGCCCAGTAGCCTCCGTCGGAAAGCGTGTCCGTCCGTGAGGAGGTCGAGCAGGCTGTGCAACCGGGCTCCGGGCCTGGCGAGATCCCGGAGCGCACGGAGGTCGATCGGAGGTACCGCCGTGACGTCAAGCGGCTTCGCCGACCTCGGAGCACCGACCGCCGGGACGAGACCTCTGGTTTCCGGCGGAAGGTATCCGAGGGGGACTGTGGTGGGAGGGTCGTAAAAGTGTGGGTGAAGCCGTAGAAAAAGCCTCCTTCCCCTGAGCAACCTGGATCTCCGCGATTTCAGGCCCACGACCTGCCGAGGCAAAGAGCCGGCGTCGGGCATGGGGTGTTTCTGTCGCGTCGGGAAACGGCTGTCAAAGAGAGGCGGGTTGGCTAGTCCCGGGAGGCGCCCTGGAGCACCCGCTGTGCCGACTCCAGGGTCTTCAGGGTGTCGACGGCCGGGCCCTCGACGTAGTACCGGAAGACACTCTTCTTCCGGTGGCCCGTGACTGCCATCGCGTCGTCCTCGCTCATCGTCTCCCGCAACGCGGTGGCCGCGCCCCTCCGGAAACTCTTCGTCGAGTAGGACCTCCCCAACGTCCGCTTCGCCGCCGAGAGCACTTGGTGGTACTCGAGGTCCGGGAACAGCAGGGAGTTCGGGCCCGTGATCCCGTCGAGGTGCCGCAGGACGATGAGGGACAGAGGAGCGGCGACGAGTCCGTACCGCCCCTTGTCTGCCTGGCGCGACTTCTCCCTCCAAATGTCGACGAGGATGGTGGGGGACGGGCCGCGGCGGGACACCGTGAGGTCCCTCTTCCGCAGGCTCAGAACGGTTTCCGAGCGAGACGCCAGCGTCCACATCAAAGCCTGGGCGGCGGCCGTCGGGAGGTCCTTCTCCGCCTCTGCGGCCACCGCACGCATGACGGCCTCCTTTGACGCCGCCACCCCTCGCTTCACCGGCAGCGCCACGGCCATTCTTCGGGCGCCCGTCAACAGCCGTTGCAACCACGGAAGGCGACGTTGCTGCACGGGCACCCCTTTCGACTCGAGGTGGGCTTGCAGCAGACCGACGTACCTGCCGACCGTCGAGCCGGAAACCTGACGCACGGTGATGAGCCAAGCCCCCCAGGCAGCGATCTGGTCTGCCAGGCTCTTCGGCGGTGACGGCACCGAGTCCAGAAACAGCTGGAAGCTCGTTAGCACCGTCCGGGTGGCGGTGGAGTGATGGCGACCGCGCCCGAGCTGCGCGATGTACTGCGCCATCTGGAGGGGGTCGTCGGAGTTCACCCCCGTCTGCCGTGCGGTCTTGACCAAGGCCTTCGCCTGATCGCTCGCGGTGCCGCTCTCCCACAGACGAGTGTCGAGGAGCCGCCTCGCTCTCGCCGGGTCCATCAAGGTCTTCGGCCTGGGGGGACCAAATCCCAGCCGACTGTTCCACGCCCAACTTCATTTGCGGCCCCGGCCGCCCTTGCCCCCCTTTCCCGACGGGGAGCGGGAGCGGGCCGAAGCCCCGGAAGAGCCCCGACTGGGGGCGCTCCGTTGGCCGCGCGGTTCGTGGGCGTTCCAGCCTCCGCCCCACCCTCGGGCGTGGCTGTTGGCCGCCTTCTCCGCTTTCTCCCAGTCGGGGTCCTGCTTGCGGCCCCGCATGGTGCGGGCGAACTCGCTCCCCCATCGGGGTCCTCGCCGCGCTCTCCCGTCCAGCTCACGGAGGCGGGTGCCCACTTCGAATACGGCGGCCTCGAGGTCGCCCTTCAGCAACTTGCCCAACAGGGCAAGGAGGCTCTTCGCCTCGTGTCCCATGCTGCCTCTCAGCAGCTCTTCGTGCTCGACCTTCAGTCGAGCCACGAGAAGTTCACGGGCCACCGGGCCCGTCTGACCGAAGTCCAGCCACTTCTTTGGCTGGAGCACGAGCTCGTCGAGCTCGTCGAGGCCTTCGGCCCCGTCGTCGTCGCTCCCCTCCGATGGGGGCGACACGACGGTCGCCCTCGCCGGCCTCCTCGCCTGGCCTGCCTCGAGCCCGGCGACTCTCGAGTTGAGCCGCCGGAGCTCCTTTAACACGGCCGCCAGGCCGGGCTCTACCCCCTCGGTGTGTTCTTCTTCTTCTTCTTTCTCCTCTCTTTCCTCCTCTTCCTCATCTCGTTGCCTTTTCTTGCATGCTTTTTGATGCCCGGTAAGACCTTTCGCATCGAAGGTTCCTCCACAGTGTTCGCAATCAGGCATTGGGAAGAGGGGGTGTGAGTTGTGTATGGAATAAAAGAGAATGGAAATAAAATGAAAGCGAGAATGTGGGGTAAGCCCTGGTTATTAGATTCACGGTTAAACGAAGCTAGCGCACAAGGTTTGCCTGATCTCGCACCTACTTTCCGATACCAAATAGATGCTCTATTCAAACTCTTCTTCTTCTTCTTCTTCTTCTTCTTCTTCTTCTTCTTCTTCTTCTTCTTCTTCTTCTTCTTCTTCTTCTTCTTCTTCTTCTTCTTCTTCTTCTTCTTCTTCTTCTTCTTCTTCTTCTTCTTCTTCTTCTTCTTCTTCTTCTTCTTCTTCTTCTTCTTCTTCTTCTTCGGAAAAGGTCGCGTTGGCAGAAACGGTGAAGATGATAATTGTCACAGGGTTGGTGAAATGAAAGCGAGGATGTGGATATAGAAGCTAATCCTCTGGAAAGTTTCCAACGATTAGGTGTCTTTATTTTAGTGAGATTTCGCTTGAAAGAAACCTTTCGTTTAGTGCGCGCTTGTGGTTTTCGGTATGGTTTCCCGGGAGTAAAATCTTAGTTTCCACCCTCCCTGTTCAGACAACACTGTCTCTCATGCATTTTGTTTCAAGTTGTCTTCGAAGCAGAAGACGTCCCGCGAAGCCGCTGCTGGCGCCTTCCTCTTTGACACTCCAACTTCCGCGAGATCACGTCGTACGGGTCGTCGCTGGGCTGCCTGGTTACAGACTGCAACCGGCCGCCTGAGCTCGCGGGGCTGCGGATCGGCCGCTGCGACGCGGGCGTGCCGTGGGCGAGGATGGGCGTCTGTACGTTGATATGCTGCCGTCGGGGACTGCGGTCAGCGTCGGCGTCCGAAGCGGGCTGCCGCCGGGGTTGTTGTCGTAGGAAGCGGAGAGCGCGGTGTCGCTGCTGCTCACGCGGCGGGCAGAGGGGACGCCCGTTCCTGGCTTGCCCTGCGGCCCCTATGTATTTTCTCGTAGAGTAGTGCTTGGGTTTCGCGACACTTGCGGTGCTTCACGTGGTGTGGGTTGTTTCCGCCCTAATATAAGGTTTTTTTGGGTAGATTTGCAGGGTAAAACTGTTCGTTGCTCGCCTTTCTCATCACTCCGAGTATGTTAAACTGCCCTAACCGCGAAACAGTGGTGCCCCTGGTCCTCATGAGGACCCCGACAGCCTCCATGGAACCCGTAGCGTAGAGTGCCCCTTTTTGCAGCCCTTTTTTCGATGCCCGCACGCGCGCGCGGAATCTTCACCGTTTTTCAACAGAAAGGTCCGCACAATCACTCACCCCAATGCCCTGGAAGGAAATGCTCGACAAAGCTGCCAGACAAAGAACCGAAGGGATCCCAAGTGCTGTAGCTACCGAACCACGTGTTGAACGGACGTGAGGTCATGCGGGTCTACCTCACACGACAAGACACACAAACACAACAGGTCAAAGTCCTGAGTGAGAATACAACACACGGTAAGCGAAGAACAAAACAGAATGTGTTTGTATTGTATTTGCCCCTCTACCTCTATATTTCCTCCCTTCCAAAGCAGCTGACGTCGAGTCTTTTAGTATTCGACAAATCGAATAGTAACACAGGTGTTCTTATTCGACTCGTCCCTCTACTTTAGAAAACCGATACCTGCGGGGGCGAGCCGCGCCTCGAAGGCTTCGGGGACACGTCCGCTGGAAGCGGGCTGTCGGACAGACCGTCGGACGCTGTTTGAGTCACCGGCATGCCGCCGCCGTCGGCGCGCGGTCTGGGCACGTCGCGGCCGCGGCCGGCGCCGGCGCCGGGGGCAGGCAAGTCACGGATGGCGTTCTGCAGCTCTTCCCTCACGAGGTCCTTCACCTGCGACCGGGTCACCGACTCGCCTGCGACGTCGCCGCCACCGCCGCCGGCCGCCTGCTGCGCGGCCGGCAGCGCGGCGTACTGCGCGGGCGGCGGCGGGCCGAAGCCCGGGAACGCAGCCGGGCTGCCCCCCGGGTAGGGGTGCATGCCCTGCGGAAACGTGGGGCTGCCGGGGGGGCTGGCGTTCGCGTTCCCGAACCCAGACGCCGGGAACGGGTACGCGACGGGGCTCCACGGATACGCGGCAGGGGAGTACGGGGTCCCATACGGACTCGCGAGAGGGTGGTGCTGGTGGGGATAGTGGTGCTGTTGCTGCACCAGCAGCTGCTGCTGCTGCTGCTGGTGCGAAGGTCTGCGGGAGGGGTTTTGGCTGCGGCTGCCGGATTGGGAGAGAGCGAGGTTCGATGGCGGCGGCGGGTTCGCGAGCTTGTGGGCCTTGTGTTCTTCCGGCTCGTTCCACTGGCGCACGCCTGTCGCTCGGTTCCAGTAGTACAGGCGCTGGTGCTGAGGGTCGAACGTCTCGTTCCAGTCCGACTTCGCGCCACCCCCTTCTGCCACGGGAGCAGCCGACGCCCGCCGTTCGACGGGCAGTTCCTTCGGAGGGGTCCTCCTGAGCGCGAGGGCGAGCGCCTTCCTGCGCCACTCGGGGCTCCGCAGCCCGGACCAGAGGGCGATCGAGTTGACCTTGCTCTTGAGCCGGCCCCACCGCTGCAGCGAGATTTCGGCGCGCGAGGCCCAGATGTCCTCCTCGATGTGGAAGACTACCGCGTGCCCGGAGAAGGTGCCGTACTTGTACCCGGGCGGCAGCAGCTGCGGGAAGCGGATCGTGTCGCCCGGCGTGAACTCCCACACGTTGCCCCGAAGCAGCACCTGATTTGTGTTTCCGGCGTGGGGTGGTGTCTTTCGACATTTCTGGCGTGTGTAGTGTGTTTTTAGCCGCATGCAATGCGTGAGGGAACTGAACCGCCCAAGTAGGACCTTCTGATCATGATCATTCGCCAAATTGCCACCTGGGTAGTGCGGTCAAAAAAAATATTCTAGTTTCCCTTTCTACCTTCTCCTACTCTCGCGGTGTACAGTTTCAGGTTCTCCTTTGCTGACCACTGAGGCTGGGCGTCGGGTAGTGAAAGGGATGTAGCCATAATTTGCACACTTATACGGGGGAAAAACTTAGTTTAATGTTTAGGCAGGACACTGCCTCTCATGCATGTTTGATGCTAGCATCAAGTCTTCTTCGAAGACAGTGTAAAACAGAAAAGGGAAAAAGGAAAAGGGTAAAGGGGTCACGGGGAGTGTAAGACTCCGCAGGTAGGGTATGAAACCTTGAGGGACTAGTCCTCTTTATTCTTTTTTCACCGCGGTGTTGTGTGCACCTCGTTCTTCGTCTCGGGTTTCGCTCGTGAACGCAGACCAATCCAGAGTTAGAGCTCATCAGTGGGTCCTTTGGATGGGGGGGGGGGGTCGCATACAAGCGGTACCTCTTGTATTCGGCGTGCCGATCCTGCAGTTTTCCCGAAAAGGAAATAGAAAAAAGTACCGCAAACCCGGAACCCGCGGGAACCCCCTTCTTCTGGAAGACGCACGTCATTCGTGGTCCCCGGGTCTATTTTTCACGGTTCTCTTCATCGGAGCTCATCGGGGCACGCGAGCACAAATTCGCCGAAAAAGGTCTGCTGCACGGGCCAGCAAAAGAAATGTCACCAACCAGTGAGTTGATTCCCGTCCTTCTCAATAAAACTTGTGGTTTCCATGCCCGGTGCCCCGCATCTGGTAAAGACCCACGGTCTACGTACATAATTTTTGCTCCCCGGGTCTATTTTTCACGGTTCTCTTCATCGGAGCTGCACGCGAGCACAAATTCGCCGAAAAAGGTCTGTCTGCTACACGGGCCAGCAAAAGAAATGTCACCAACCAGTGGGTTGATTCCCGTCCTTCCCAATAAAAACTTGTGGTTTCCATGCCCGGTGCCCCGCATCTGGTAAAGACCCACGGTCTACGCACATAATTTTTGCTCCCCGGGTCTATTTTTCACGGTTCTCTTCATCGGAGCTGCACGCGAGCACAAATTCGCCGAAAAAGGTCTGTCTGCTACATGGGCCAGCAAAGAAATGTCACCAACCAGTGGGTTGATTCCCGTCCTTCCCAATGAAAACTTGTGCCCGGTGCCCCGCATCTGGTAAAGACCCACGGTCCACGCACATAATTTTTGCTCCCCGGGTCTATTTTTAGAGTTGAAGTTCGCTTGGAATTCCGGGGTTTTAGGGACCGTTCATGAATGGGTTCTCCTAGAGCAAGAAAGGGCTATGTGGTTTCGGGTTGTATATTTAGTGCACGCTTTCGTTATGGGTTATGGCCAGCCATGTCCGGGACTGTTTGTGACCGACACCAAGTACATTCCTTCGTGGAGTGTAGTCTTGGGCCCCCCACGTTCTACTAGTTGAGCATTGAGTTCTTTTGTAAGTACATGAACCACACGGATTAACATGCACTGCCTTGAATGTCAGGTTATCGGATGACGTCGTCACCTGCCATTGCGTCGTCAAGGTCGAGCATTTGTGGAGCTAGCGGGGTTTGGCTTTCTTGCGATTCCAGAGACTGAGTCGGCGAGTACGAGGGCGGGCACGTGTGCCCGTTTTTCACTTTCGAGGGCGTTGGTGTGCCCGTGGTCCCCGGTCGTTTCTGAGAGCTGCTTGCCCTCGGTACCTTCTTCTTCCTTCGATGCACCCCTGAGTCGGGGGTGGTCGCCTTCGTCTTCTTCCGCTTGCGGCCGGCGATCGGGCCTTCCTTCGGGGTGCCTAGCACCCTCTTCTTCAGCGCTGGTCGTTCGCTGGTTCCTGGCGTTGGTGGCGGCCTCTTGGTCGCCCGTCCGGTCGTCGCCGTCTCCTTTTTCGTTGCCGCGAGCGGCGCTTGCGCCGCTCGCTTTCCTACTGGCGTTCCCCGTTGTACGCCCACCTGGGTGGGTGAGGAGGGCCTCTTCTTCTTGTTGCGTCCGGGGGTTGACGGGACGTTCGGCTTGTTGGACTGGTGGTGGCCGCGGCTGCAACATGCCGCCGGTCGCCTCTGCGTCAGCGTAGGGAGCCTCTTGCACTCTTGGCAGGTTCCTCTGCCATGCGTGCGGCAGGCATGATGCCCGCTGCGGCAACACGCCGCCGCCGTCTTGCACTCGCCGCACTTCGTCGTGCTGTGCTCTGTGCACACCGCGATCGGCTGCCCATCGTTCGCGTGGTGATGGTGCCGGCAGCACATCTCTACCGTGGGAACGTCCCTTCGGACGAGTGCTCTGCACGCCTCACACTTCCCTTTGTGATGGGTCGCGCACGTGACGAGTGCCTTCTCTATACCGACACCCGGCATATGCACGGGGTCTGGGTGCAGTTGTGGTGGGGCAGGCAGGGCCCACCTCGCCGCTCTCCCGATCGTCCAGTCAGGGTACGTCGGGCACTGCGTCCCTACATCGCTTCCTTTCACTTGTTCCTCAAGTATCGTCCCCGTGTGTGCCTCGCGAAAGCGTGGCCTGGGCCGTACACCCGATATCCCCGAGATGCCCATGAACGACAGCGACGTCGTCGGGCACACCCTCTCCCCTCTCATGCAGCTTCCCAGCCCTTGATGTGCCGCCAGCTTGTCCAACGCGCTCAGCATGCAGCGCAGGACGTTTCCCCGTTCTCTCACCCCCTTCGGCGCATTCCCGTGCAGCGGCATGCTGAGGCCCGAGAAGAGTTCAAAGTCGATCGCAAGCTCTAGCATTGACGCCTGCCCGCTCTCGGTCCACTGCATGTCAGACAGCCACGCTACCAACGCATAAAGTTGAGCAGTGTGAGCTTGAAATGCAGGTACCACAGGGGTAAGCTTGCATTTGTCATTGGCTAGGGTTATTTGAATACGCGTCCGAGGACGATCTCAAAGCGGACGAGGACGGTGATAATAGGCTGGTGATATCCAGCTCCATTTTTTGTTTGTTGCGCTTTCGCGCCGGCTGTCCTGCCGAAGCAGTCGCTCGAGGGGGCGATCCTGACATGGATGAGGATGAAGTCGAGGTGGCAGGGCTGGTGATATCCAGCTCCATTCTCGAAATGTTGCGCTTTCGCGCCGCGTGCTTTTTTCCGGGTTTTCCCGCCGGGTCATTCGGTGGTGTCGGGAGTCGGGTTCTTTTCTGCCCCTTTCTTGGTGGTGTCGCTCGGGCCGGCTCGGTCGGAGCGTGCTTTTTCGCCATCTTGGCCGCCTTTGGGGACGCTTGACGCGTCCTCTTCATGCGCGGTGGTGTCGTCGGCTTCTGTCGGCCCTTCTTCCGCGGCGTTGTTGGCTTCGGCTTAGCGGGGGCTGGCTTCGGGGGCGCTGGCACGTGGTGGCCCTTTTTGCAGCAGGCTGACGGCCGCCGTTCCGCTAGCGTCGGTAAGCCGCGGCAGTCGTCACACGGACCGCGGGCGTGTTCGCGGCAGTCATGGTGGCCGGCCTTGCAGCACGCTGTTGGCGTGTTGCACTCCACGCATCTCGTCATGCGGTGCCGGTCGCAGACCGCCGGAGGTAAGCCGTCGTTGTCGGTGTGGTGGTGTCGGCAACATGCCTCCACCGTAGGGCCGTGGTGGTGTCCGAGTGCGCGACAGACTGCGCACTTCCCTTTGTGATGGGTAGCGCACTTGGGGGCATTCTTCGTCGCCTCCGGCACTGCGTGTGGGAGGTGCAGGGGATCCGGGTTGGCCAGTGGCGCTCTGGGGATTACCCATCGCCGCGCTCTGTCCGTCCGCTCGGGCGGGTACGCCGGCGCTGTGCCGTAGCCGGTTTTCACCTGCTGCATGATGGTCGGCCCGGTTTCGGGCATGCGGTGGCGGGCCGGGGCTGGAAGCCGGGTACGCTGCTCAGGCCTATGAACGACAAGGCTGTCGTTCGCGACTTGAAGTCGCCAGGGAGGCACTTGCCGAGTTGTTGTTGCACGGCCAGCTTGTTGATTGCGCTCAACATGCAGCGCATCCCGTTGGCCTTCTCCCGATGCCTTGCTAGGTGCCTTGATGTCGAGGCCCGAGAACAGCTCGAAGTCGATAGCTGCCTCTACCGCTGCCATGTCGCCATCCGATGACCATTAGCCCCCCACGTTCTACTAGTTGAGCAGGGGTTGCCTTGTAGCCCGTACCGGTCTGTTGTCCGCGTTTATATGTAATTTCTCGCAGTGTGGTGTTTGGGTTTCGCGGCACTTGCGGTGCTTCACGTGGTGCGGGTTGTTTCCGCCCTAAAATAAGGTTTTTTTTGGGTAGATTTTTCACGGTTCTCTTCATCGGAGATCAGAAAACCGTCAAAAAACGTCTGCTATGCAGACCAAGAAAAAAAAAAAATCCAACTTTTTTTCCAGATTTCCAAAATGCCTCTTGTATTCAAGGTACCTCCTGTATTCGACCCCCCCCAGTAACATGGGGGCAAGCCATAGTTTGTGACTAATACGTTTTGTTGTTTGTGAAGTTCAGCTTCGTGCGTGCTGTTGTGGTAGCCGATGGATTTTCCGGGAGGTGCTTGTTAGTATCGTATCTCTGAGCTCGACTTGGTCTCGTGCATCCACCACCTGTTGCCTTGCCGCTGGGCTCTCCTGGTAGCGAACTCGTGCCCATGCAGACGTCCGCCGGTGGCGCGGTTCCTGACTCTGTTGTAGACCTCGGCTCAGAACGGGTGCGAAGATGCCAGAAGAAGCCAGCAACAATTCCGCCCCGCATAGGATGACACGGTGCAGAGATGCTATACGCCCATACTCCTGCTCCTCGTACACCGCATATACCACCTCGTGGTGTCGGTATGCATAGCAGGATGCCCTTTTTGTACTCCCCCCTTCGACACAGACACACACAGACACACACATACCGTGATGCAATTTTCGGGCATTTTCAGGCGGCGGTGCTTCTTCACGTCGTCGCCGCGGGACGGGTCCAGGATGAAGTCGACGTAGCCGTTTTTCGTCACGTTGCGCACCTTCGACTCGTCCCAGTGCTGGTACGTTAGCTCCATCTGCAGCAGCATGCGGGCAGCGTCGACACCGCACGCCCGCCAAAGCTCGGAGGCGAGACCCGGATACCGCTCAACCAGGCTGTTGACGTGAAGCCAGTCAATGAACAGCGTCTGCAGAGGGGAGGTGTGATTTTTGTGCGGTCGACGATATGCGTCGTTCTGATGGTCTGCGGCGACGTTGTGTCTCTGCTTGCTTTGTTTTCCTTGGTGGGCCTTTGATTTCCTCCTTTCAAACAGAAACGCCTTCCGCTGGGACAATCCCCACTAACCAATCAGTCTCCCTTTTGCTTGCTTTGTTTTCCTCGTGGACCTTTTGATTTCCTCCTTTCAAACAGAAACGTCTTCCTTTGGGACAATCCCCACTAACCAATCAGTCTCCCTTTTGCTTTTCATTTCCCTTCACTGGGCCCGCTAGCAGCAACGGACCTCGCTTCGTGGTGCCAACACGAGGGGAGAACTTGGAGATCAGAGAAAGAAGAAGCTCAAGGCACGGAACTTGTGCGCAAACAGCAGCCCCTTCTGGATTTTCGGAGCGTTCTGGAGCCATTGAGCGCTTGCTTTCCAGTTTTGAGTTTCTGAGAAACCCTAAAACGGTTGGCAAAAATGGGTCCTTTTTATGGGTCCTTTACAGGTCCTTTATGGGTCCTTTATGTGTCCTTTATGGGTCCTTTACGGGTCCTTTATGGGTCCTTTACAGGTCCTTTATGGGTCCTTTACAGGTCCTTTATGGGTCCTTTATGTGTCCTTTATGGGTCCTTTACAGGTCCTTTATGGGTCCTTTATGTGTCCTTTACGGGTCCTTTATGGGTCCTTTACAGGTCCTTTATGGGTCCTTTATGTGTCCTTTATGGGTCCTTTACGGGTCCTTTATGGGTCCTTTACAGGTCCTTTATGGGTCCTTTACAGGTCCTTTATGGGTCCTTTATGTGTCCTTTATGGGTCCTTTACGGGTCCTTTGTGCAAGTTGCAAGGTTTGAAACACCGACGACAGAGAAGCCTCGGAGGTAGTCCAGTGTACGTTTAGCTGCCTTTGGATTTCCTCCGATGAAACGGGAGCAAGGTGCATCGCACAACTGTATCTGCAAGGTCGCTTCATTGTCTGGCAGCTTCGCCGAGCACTTCCTTCCAAGCCGGCGCTTATGTAAAACAACGGCAGAGAGAAGGGGACACATACCGTGACGTCGGTCTCCGCGAACACGTCGCTGAAGCGTTCGGACCCTTGCAGCGGGCCGGTGAGCACGGACTGCAGGCCTATAGTGAACCCCGCGCCCTGGTGGTACATTTTGCGACCTAGCCGCACCTGCACGATGCCGGTAATGACCAGGAAGAGCCCCGGGCATCTCCAGTTCTTGGCCGCCGGCCGGCCGAGCTCAGCGGACGTCCGCTTGAGGAAGGAGGCTTCGACGTCTGCCGGCCAGACCCGGACGGAGCCCGGCATGGCGACCAGGGTCTGCAGCTCCCGCTGAGCCTCCGGCTCGCAGTTCGCGTACCACGAAGCGAGGTGCAGGGACTCGACGGCGGCCGCTTGCTCCATCTGCGTCGGGAACTGGGTCTTCAGCACGAGCATCTGTTTCTCGATCATGCACGTCAGCGCGATCTTGTCCTGGCAGTTGTTGTTTTCAGCGTGTAATTGGTCAGGGCATTAGCTTGGTCTCCGGCACATTTTCCAAATTTGGACAGCTAACCAGGGCTTACGCTCCGTTTTCGGTCTCAGAGAAATTACGTGTGGTCCACATGTGGGCGCGTAAGGTTCGAGGGGGAAAACCCCTTTCCCCTCATGTGCGACGGCAAAAAAAAAAAAAAAAAGTGTCGCTAGGTAGCTACTGGACTTGGCGACACCTGGCTTTAGTGGGCCTAGACTCCCCTGCATGTGGACCAATAAATCAAACCCCACATGTGGTACCTGTGGATCCACACGTGGGGGAACAAAATCCAAAAAGAATTAACGTGTGGAAATCCACACGCTCCACACGTGGAGCGTAAGCCCTGCAGCTAACGGCCTTTTGCGTCCTCACTCAGGAATGGGCTCAACACAGCACGGCGCGACGTATCTTCACGACAATGCTGGGCCCTGAGTGCCTCAGATTGCACGTTGGCCACCTCTGCCGGGTGGTCTGGGTGATGGTGTAGTGCCATTTTCTTTATTTTTTTTCCCCGCCGGCTTTTTCCAAATTTGGACTGACAGTCCAAACGTGGATAAAGAAGCTAACCCCCTGAATTGGTGCGATCCGGTGGCCTCACTCTTGGGTGTCCTCGGGAAGCACTGAAATGCAAAGAATCGCTAGAAACCGCCACTTTACCTTTTTTTTGGGGTGTACTTGGAAAGTTCACGGGAAGTTAAAGTTTTCTACTGTGGATCACACCACGTAAGTTCGCTTAGGCTTTTGCCTTTTCGTTGCTTTGTTGCCAAAGTGGGAAAATTGTCGGTTCCCTAACGAATCCTTCACTGAATAAAAAAGTGTAGAAAAGTCACTTTTTCTACATTTTTTTCTATTTACACAGTAAAAAGCCACGCTGGTTAAGGTTACTTTTAAGGTATCGCATACCATTCTGCGTATCGTATCTGCGGTAGTGAAAACACGGTTTTAGAGTGAAAGTTCGCTTGAAACTCCGGGGATGTAAAAGTCTCCGGGTGACCTTCGTCAATGTGGGAAGATGTCCTTTGTGCGCTGAGGGTTCTCAAGAGTGGTGGTGGCAGGATCTGCTGGGGAAAATCACGGCGTGCGATCGATCGGTCAGACGAGAGAGGTGGAGCATACCTTTTCATCCAGTCGTCCAGCGCGTTGCATGTCGTTGAGACGTGAACGCATGTAGTTCAACACGTGTCGAGCTGCGTGCTTCGTGCGTACTGATCGTGCGAAGGCAGCGAGGTGGGGTGACTCGCGCACCGTCGAGCCGAGGTCTCGAATAGCATCGTTCGACGTCTGTCGGTGAGCGTAGAGGGTTGGATTGGACGCAAGGAGTCAACGAGTTAGAGTCCAGGAACGCCGAAACCGACCAACAATTCACGGCAAGGAGTCAACGAGTTAGAGTCCAGGAACGCCGAACCGACAATTCACGGCACAGTCGCAACGGCAAACGCATGGATGCTTGGAGATAGTTCTTCGTCACGCACCCCTGCTTCACCGCTGCCACCGCCGCCGTCGCCCGGCTCGAGCAGCTGGACAAGGACTTCCGCCGGCTCACGAAGCCCGTGTGGTACGAAGAAGAAACAGTCTAAAAAGGAGCCTCAATGGTCAACCGGAGACCCTAAACCACCGAACTTTTAAACCAACAATAAACGCTAAAAAAGTGTCTTTTTCTACCGATTTGAACCCAGGAGCATGCAAAACCGATCAACAATCATCTCGAAAGGTGACGGGCGTGCGGTGCCATGCAACTCAAAGTGGTGCAATGCTTGGCAAACCCGCGATGAACCCAACTGCAGGACCCGTGGCGTGAAGGTACAAGTACACGTACACATACCCTACTACCTAACTCCTCGTAAGGTATGGTTTGTGCCACGTAACGCCACCACACAGTGCACTACTGCACCTGGTGCATCTCCCTAAAACCCGCCCTCAAAATGGGTCACCTGGGATGAATATTCAGACGGGCGTTCAGCTGAGCTGATGTAGCCGTTCGCTGGTTGTCCCACACCAGCCTTACCACCTGTAAAATGCAGGCACAACCGAAGAAGTTGGGGACAACTCCATACTCCGCGGCGTCTTGCGGGACGCCGCACCGACACCATCCGTACGCTGAGCCCTACCAGCCCCGCGCCGCCAGTGTACCAACACCATCCGTACGCTGAGCCCTACCAGCCCCGCGCCGCCAGTGTACCGACACCATCCGTACGCTGAGCCCTACTAGCCCCGCGCCGCCTGTGTACCGACACCGTCCGTACGCTGAGCCCTACTAGCCCCGCGCCGCCAGTGTACCGACACCATCCGTACGCTGAGCCCTACCAGCCCCGCGCCGCCAGTGTACCGACACCATCCGTACGCTGAGCCCTACCAGCCCCGCGCCGCCAGTGTACCGACACCATCCGTACGCTGAGCCCTACCAGCCCCGCGCCGCCAGTGTACCGACACCATCCGTACGCTGAGCCCTACCAGCCCCGCGCCGCCAGTGTACCGACACCATCCGTACGCTGAGCCCTACCAGCCCCGCGCCGCCAGTGTACCGACACCATCCGTACGCTGAGCCCTACCAGCCCCGCGCCGCCTGTGTACCGACACCATCCGTACGCTGAGCCCTACTAGCCCCGCGCCGCCTGTGTACCGACACCGTCCGTACGCTGAGCCCTACCAGCCCCGCGCCGCCTGTGTACCGACACCATCCGTACGCTGAGCCCTACCAGCCCCGCGCCGCCTGTGTACCGACACCGTCCGTACGCTGAGCCCTACCAGCCCCGCGCCGCCTGTGTACCGACACCGTCCGTACGCTGAGCCCTACCAGCCCCGCGCCGCCTGTGTACCGACACCGTCCGTACGCTGAGCCCTACCAGCCCCGCGCCGCCAGTGTACCGACACCGTCCGTACGCTGAGCCCTACCAGCCCCGCGCCGCCAGTGTACCGACACCATCCGTACGCTGAGCCCTACCAGCCCCGCGCCGCCTGTGTACCGACACCATCCGTACGCTGAGCCCTACTAGCCCCGCGCCGCCTGTGTACCGACACCGTCCGTACGCTGAGCCCTACTAGCCCCGCGCCGCCTGTGTACCGACACCGTCCGTACGCTGAGCCCTACCAGCCCCGCGCCGCCTGTGTACCGACACCGTCCGTACGCTGAGCCCTACCAGCCCCGCGCCGCCAGTGTACCGACACCGTCCGTACGCTGAGCCCTACCAGCCCCGCGCCGCCAGTGTACCGACACCATCCGTACGCTGAGCCCTACCAGCCCCGCGCCGCCAGTGTACCGACACCATCCGTACGCTGAGCCCTACCAGCCCCGCGCCGCCAGTGTACCGACACCATCCGTACGCTGAGCCCTACCAGCCCCGCGCCGCCAGTGTACCGACACCATCCGTACGCTGAGCCCTACCAGCCCCGCGCCGCCAGTGTACCGACACCATCCGTACGCTGAGCCCTACCAGCCCCGCGCCGCCAGTGTACCGACACCATCCGTACGCTGAGCCCTACCAGCCCCGCGCCGCCAGTGTACCGACACCATCCGTACGCTGAGCCCTACCAGCCCCGCGCCGCCAGTGTACCGACACCATCCGTACGCTGAGCCCTACCAGCCCCGCGCCGCCAGTGTACCGACACCATCCGTACGCTGAGCCCTACCAGCCCCGCGCCGAACCCCCCCAGCCCTACGCCGGGCCTACCCAAAAAACCCCTTCCGGATTTTCCGGAGGGCCCGCCTTCGCTGGGGGAGGGCGGGTCAGTCCAAGGCTCCCCCACGCCCCTCACCCCCGGGCCAGAGCTCCTGTAAAATGCAAAGCGCAACCGAAGAAGTTGGGCACAACTCCGTGGGGGTGTCAGCTTGTCCCCTGTCTAAAGCCGCCACAACATCAATTGTCCCCGTGCAGACCCCTGAGGGCCAGTTGTGCCTTCGGAGATGTCTTCCAAGAATGAAAAGATCGGCGGGCACACCTTTTTGCAATGGGCCACGATCGCGTTCGCGACAAACCGGTCAGCGAGCTGAGGAATCTTTTTCTGCGCGTGCTTGTGCACTTCAACGTAGCCAACGATGGTCTCGAACGCGTTCTTTAGCTGCGGAATTGAGTCGGTTGCACGGGCCAGTACATCATGAAACGAGAGCGGTTGCCCCTACGGCAATAGAGTTTGGTCGAGCTTGCGGACAGAGAACGCTACGGTAAAATGCTATACCCTGAAGTCCCATCCTCAGATGTTGGAGACACCCGAAACGCGGTCGTGCTGCAAACCAAATACCTAGCCCCCCCCCCGTGCATAAGATGGATAGCCAAACCCCCTTGATTAAGATGGATAACGGGCGAGAATGCCAATCCATCTTAAACACGGGGGGAGGTACCCCTGTGCAAAGTGACTACACTGTAGTCTACAGTGCCCCCGTGTTTAAGATGGATACCCCCCTTGATTAAGATGGATACCGCCAAAACCCGAGTTTTTTATCCATCTTATGCACGGGGGGGGCTAGGTACGTGTAAAGATACACCAAAAAGCCGTGTGATACAACCTTCTCAGCGAACGCCCAAAAAGCGGGTGTGCTACACACAAACAAGTAACACGCGTGGAAATGTACACCCGAAAAGCGGGTTCTCTTGGTCACCCGGTGCTAAGATGGCAACGGCTGTCCTTGCCCTGTTGGGCAAGTTGCTGAAAGGCGACCTCGAGGCCGCCGTGTTCGAAGTGGGATGTTCCGGGACAAATGGGGGAGGAAAGCGGTTCGTCTTCCTTACGAGTTTGCAACGCTGTGTGTCTCGGTCGTTTCGACAAGACGCGAATCCGGCTGGCGCATTTCCAATAACTGATAGTTCCACCGTGTACGTTCTCTCGCGAAAACAAAGGAGCCTAAGTGCAGGACGGAAACGGAAGCGGAACCGGAAACCGTCTCCTCTCAGTTCCGCACTTCCAGGTGCGCCCTGCAGCGCCTTGTCCCAGTCGGGGTTCTGCTCGCGGCCCCGCATGGTGCGAGCGAACTCGCTTCCCTACCGGGGCCCCCGCCGAGCCCTCGCGGAGGCGAGTGCAAACCTTCGGATCGTCTCTTTGTTTTTAATCACTCAGGATTTTGACCTGTTGTGTTCAGTAGGGGTAGGCCCGCATGACCTCACGTCCGTCCAGGACTTTTGACCTGTTGTGTTCAGTAGGGGTGGCGCATGACCACGTCCGTCCGTTCAACACGTGGTTCGGTTGTTACAGCACGTGAAACGCGTGAACTTGCCATCCTATAGACCTGGGAAAGGCGGGGGGGAAATGTTTCTTGGGTTTGAAGAGCGCGTGGTGCTTGCACCACTGAGGCCAGGTTATTTAACCGCGGAATTAGTGAAGCATTGTTCAGGAAACGGTCGCGAGCGAAACCCGACCAGGTAACGACCATTTCACTGTCTTCTTTGTTTTGTGATGCGAACATCACGAGGTGCTGTCCGAAGACACCGCCCACCGTGAGCACTGTTAAGCATTGAGTTCTTTTAAGTACATGAACCACATGGATTGAGTTCTTTTGAGTACATGGATTAGCATG
The DNA here is from genome assembly GCA_030068145.1 of Diplonema papillatum. NCBI lineage: Eukaryota > Euglenozoa > Diplonemea > Diplonemida > Diplonemidae > Diplonema > Diplonema papillatum. The sequence goes on from JAPJBO010000122.1 coordinate 86,115, forward strand.
CACTGTTAAGCAGTTGCCAGATACTCCCGTAGCACCTATTATAGTGCGGTCTGGTGTTGGTTTGCGGTGGGTGAGGCCAGGTGCGCATACCCAGTTGCTGTTGGCGAAGCGGCCGAGGTACCGGTGGAGCTTGGGCTCGAACATCACGTGCGACAGGTCGGAGGCCATCATGTACCCCTTGGGGTTGTCCTTCTCGCGCTTCCCGGGCGTCCGCTCGTAGGCTTTGTGGATGATCTCGTCCAGCCTCCGGGACGACGACGCCGAAATAGCGCCGGCGCCGTACTGAACGTGCACGGACGATTCAGCCGTGTGCAGGTACGCGACTCTCCCGGCTTCGAAGAGCTCTGCCTGGTCTGCTTCGGAGGTCCCTGGGGTTAGGTTTTCGTCGGTTCGGTTGTAGGGGTCGCGCATGCCGTCCGGCAGGGCGCGGTTAAGCACGGTAAGGTCTTCCACCTTCTTCCAGTTGCAGTCGTAGTTGAGGGGGTTTTTCCGGAGGTCGATGACTTCTTGCTTTGACTCCTCGGAGAGCTGCTTGAAGCGGTCGTCCATCATTCGCTTCCTGCGGAGCTCGACGGCGTTCAGCTTGAAGAAGCTGACGAGTTTCTGCGTCGTGGTCCCGTTAACCAGCAGCGTGAGCAGCACGATCCCGGCTGTGTGGAAGATGACCTTGTCCCGCACATGCGGCTGGACCACCTGCTCGTCCTGCTGCAGCACCAGCGCGAGACTGAGCCCCACGGCGCCGCGCAGCCCGCCCCATGCCACCAGCGCTGAGTTCCCGACGCCTAGCTTGAACTCGAAGAGGTTCAGCACCGGAGTGAACAGCAGCAGCACGAACGTCCGGACGAGGTTGATCGTCACGTAGGTCACGAGCAGGTAGAACGCGTCGATGGGGTGCACGTCGTCGAACGCCTTCATCACGACCATCAGCCCGGCGAGCGCGAAGATGCACGAATTCGTCAGGAACACAGCCATCTCCCAGAAGTGATGCAGCGTGTGCTCAACCTCCGGGCTGATGCAATTCCGAAAGTAGCTGAGGTAGCACCCAAGCGTGACGAGCCCAAGGACCCCGGACACTTCGAGGAATCCTTCGCAGACGAAGAACGTGATGTACGAGGAGCAGAGGGTCAGGGTCACCTCGATGAGGGTGTCGTTGAAGACCCGATCGAGGCATTTCACCAAGAAAAACGCCACTACGAGGCCTACCAGCGGGCCGCCGAAGGAGACCTTGCAGAAGTTGATCAATATGTCCAGCAAACTGTCTTGCAGCTCGCACTTGAACTCGGTGCACTCGCACCCTTCCCCGCACGAGGCCCAATCCGGCGTGCACGAGTCACGCTCCACTGCGCCGATCAGCACGTTGAAGAACACGATCGCAGTCCCGTCGTTGAACAGCGACTCTCCCTCTATCATGGTCGATATCAACTTCGACGCCCCGAGCTCCTTCAACAACGCCACCACCGCGACGGGATCCGTGGCGGAGAGGATCGTGCCGAATAAAAGGCAGGCCTCCAGGTTCCAGTTATACTCCGTAAAAACGTACCGCGCCACCATCCCCGTGAGTCCCGAAGCGATCATGAGCCCGGGCCCCGCGAGGATGATGCACTGGACGATCACTTTTTTGAAGACCGGGATTTCCATCGCGAAGGCGGATTCAAAGATCAGCACGGGGAGGAAGGCGTACAGGATGAGGTGCGGGTTCATGTCCGCGAGCCCCGTGTAGTTATCGAACACGCCGCTCGTGAACCTGGCGCAGGCACCGTACCCGAAGCCGAGAACGAACATGACGACGGTGAACGGCAAAGGCGTGCCGACCGTCCAAAAACGCACGAAGGCGCCGAGCATGAAAGTGCCGAAAAGCACGATCAGATTGTGCGGCACGCTGGCATGCGTCTCTTCGCTGTGCTCGGTAGTGGCGGACCCATTCGACTCGTCGTGCAGCTTGCCGAGGCAGAACACCTGAACCGGGTCTTCCAAGTAAGCTTGGCACTCCGACTCGTACCACGTGGCCTCCTCGTAGTCTTCGCACTCCACCAAGTCAGCCGGCGTCACCGTACCCGTGCCCGCCCCGTCGGCCGTCCCGCAAAAGCCCCACGCGAGCACCAGCAGCCACAAAAGCCCATGCGGCGGCGGCGGCGGCGGTGTCGGTGTCATCTCATCGGCGACAACGGCGGCCACGCGGCGCTGCGCGTGCGGTATCGGGAAAGCGGGGCCGGGGCTAGTCGGTGCTGAAAGGGGGGTAGGGTAGAGGGGACGCGAGGGGGATCGTTTTTTTTTTTTTTTTTTTTTTTTTTTTTTTTTTCCCCGACGACAACTAGTGCCAGAGGGGTTGCGGGATTTCTTTTGGCGGGGTTTCTCGGGGGTTCCGGCGGAAGTTGTTTGGGCTAGCGTTTTTTTTTTTTTTTTTGTGTTGCCGGCGATAATCGCGCAGTCAGTTGCCTGTGTTTTGTGTTTTCCGAATTTTTTGTGTCTAACAAATGCAATTTGTCAAGAACAAAAACACATCGATGGCAGCGTACTATCCTCACTCCCGTTAGATGAACAAAACAGGTTTGAAGGAAGTGCGCACAAACAAACTTTATTGACGGCAGTCGGGGACAGGAAAGTAAGGCACTTTCGAAACGTTGCTGGTTGGCTGGTTTTGCTGATTCTGAAGGAAAAATTGGCAGCGGCGGCGTCGTCGCTGGGGTTGGCGACGGAGGGGACCGGGGCACCGGTGGCAGCGGCAGCGGCGGCCTCCTTCCTCCTCTCTTCCGGCAGGCGCGCTGTTGCTCGTGAATCTGGGTTTAGTGGCGGGCGTAAGCGTTCAACAAAAAAGGACCCACTTTGTAGTTGTATTGTTTTCTCCCCCTCCAGCCTCCTTCGAAATGAGCACAAGGCAGTCCCTCGAGTATTTTGTGTTAACAATGCATTGTTGGTGCCAAAAATTAGTCGTTGGCAGCGTACTACATGAAACTTACCAACGCAGGTGAGTTCCGCTAGTGCGCACAAACAAAACCCGACGATCTCAATTTTGTTTTGTGTTTCCGGCGATAATCGCGCCGTCAGTTGCCTGTGTTCTTTTTCTTTTTTGACGGCAGTCAGGGACAGGAAGTAAGGCACTTTTGAAACGTTGTTGGTTGGCTGGTTTTGCAATTCTGAAGGAGAAAAGAACAGGCGTGTGTTCGTTGGTACGTGCCGGGGGGGAATTAGCGCCTCGGTTCTGACGCGGAGCGTCTTCTCGTGCTCCGGGAGCTGGCAGAGAAGTTGCGGCGTAGAAATCGAAAAGAAGGAGAAGGACTTCCGTGCATCCATTTCTTCTTCCTGCTGGCGCGCGTTTTTTTTTTTTTTTTTTTCGCCACGGACTACGCGGGGAATCACGGAAGTGTCCCCGAGAGATCAAAGTGGCCAGCTGAAGAAAACAGAAGTGCGAAGAAGGAGGGGGAGGAAGAGGAGGAGGAGGAGAAGGAATAAAAAAGTTGTACTTGTGGTACAGGTGTAGCACCGCGGCTAGTCAGAGCCAAGAGAAAAGTGTGGTCTAGTTTCCTGAAACAAGAGCACATGACTGGCAAAGTTGACCATCGTTCGGGTCCCAACAAGTGTACTTGACGTCAAATCCCTTTCCAGCGAATCAGGATCCGGCTGTGCTGCGTCCTCAAGGATTGGCACTCTCCCTTTCAGTGCGGCTTGTGGGTTTGAAAGCGAGTCCTTCAGCAAAGTTGACTCACGATTTAAGACTTCTAAAGGCCAGTCCCTTCAGCATAGTTGACTCACGATTTAAGACTTCTAAAGGCCAGTCCCTTCAGCATAGTTGACTCACGATTCAAGACTTCTAAAGGCCAGTCCCTTCAGCAAAGTTGACTCACGATTCAAGACTTCTAAAGGCCAGTCCCTTCAGCAAAGTTGACTCACGATTCAAGACTTCTAAAGGCCAGTCCCTTCAGCAAAGTTGACTCACGATTCAAGACTTCTAAAGGCCAGTCCCTTCAGCAAAGTTGACTCACGATTCAAGACTTCTAAAGGCCAGTCCCTTCAGCAAAGTTGACTCACGATTCAAGACTTCTAAAGGCCAGTCCCTTCAGCATGGTTGGCACCCTAAGTCTCGTAAGTCTCGTAAGTCTCGTAAGTCTCGTAGGCTGACGGAAGCCCGGAGAGGGGAGTCGGCACTGTAGTCCTGGGTTCCGGCTGGCAAGACGGACCGGATGCAGAGGGGAATTGCAAGAACGTGCTTGGAATGGATATGTGCTCAACATTGCACTGGTCCCGTCTGCGCCGTGTTTCGGTCCTTTAAGCCACGGACACATATGGCGGACCATCATCAGCGCGGAAGACAGAGCAGCGGTGTGAGTCTGGTCTGTCAGGCGGCTGCTCGTAGCTCGTCACAGCCAGGACCACCCGTGCCAGAGCTCAGGCGAATCGGTCACGGGGAGGAGGCCCTACAAGGTTGCGGTGGCCATCTGCGAAGTAAACTCCACAGAGCACAGTGGACATGGGTTGCCGTGTGCAGCACCAATGGTTGAAGTACCAAAAGGAATCGAGTCACAGACACTGCAGTCCTGGGTTCCAGCTGGCAAGACGGACCGGATGCAGAGGGGAGGGGGAGATTGCAAGAACGTGCTTGGAATGGATTCCAGCCTGAAAAGCTGGAACTGCAGCTGGAGTTCAAAAAGCGGGTATCCCACGATTTTCGGGTGTGGATTCACATGTTTAGTTGCAGCACACCCGCTTTTCGGGTGTGACTCGGGCACACCCTCTTTAACTCCAGCTTCTGAGGCTAGACCTCACCGTGGACGTGCTCAACACCGCACTGGTCCCGTCTGCGCCTTGTTTCGGTCCTTTAAGCCTTGGACACATAAGGCGGACTAGCATCAGCGTGGAAAAAGTATTTGCAGACAGGGTGGCGGTGTGAGTCTGATTTGTCAGGCAGCTGTTCGTACCCGTGCAACTAGAGCACAGGCAATTCCGTCACGGGGAGGAGGCCCCTAGACCAGTACCCATACTACTGCAGCAGGCAGTAGTTACTGCACACCAGCATGCACGGTAGCCAGCACAAGTCCCGCGGCCGCGCACAATTGCTTGTCGCGGAGGCTACTTCTGAATGGACTTGTTGCGGACGACGACCAGTTTTACATGGGCAACTGCGAGAGAATCGAGAACGCCAAAACGTCTCGGGATGACCAGTACCGGGTAACGATAATACAGCAGGCATCCGCGTACAACTGCTTGTTGTCGTGAAGGCTACTTCTGAGTGGTCTTGTTTCGGACCGCCCAGCTTTGCACCAGCGGGCGACTGCGAGAATCCAGAACGCCAAAACGTCTCGAGATGACCAGTGCCGTGCAACGATAATACAGCAGGCAGTAGCACAAGTTCCACACCCGCGTACAATTGTTTGTCGTTGCGAAGGCTACTTCTGAGTGGCCTTGTTTCGGACCGCCCAGCTTTGCACCAGCGGGCGACTGCGAGAGAATCGAGAACGCCAAAACGTCTCGGGGCGACAAGTACCGTGCAACGATAATACAGCAGGCAGTAGCACTAGTTCCACACCCGCGTACAATTGCTTGTTGTCGTGAAGGCTACTTCTGCGTGGCCTTATTACGGACCGCCCAGCTTTGCACCAGCGGGCGACTGCGAGAATCGAGAACGCCAAATCGTCTCGAGATGACCAGTACCGTGCTACAATAATACAGCAGGCAGTAGCACAAGTTCCACACCCGCGTACAACTGTTTGTCGTTGCGAAGGCAACGATAATACAGCAGGCAGTAGCACTAGTTCCACACCCGCGTACAATTGCTTGTTGTCGTGAAGGCTACTTCTGCGTGGCCTTATTACGGACCGCCCAGCTTTGCACCAGCGGGCGACTGCGAGAATCGAGAACGCCAAATCGTCTCGAGATGACCAGTACCGTGCTACAATAATACAGCAGGCAGTAGCCACAAGTTCCGCACCCGCGTACAATTGCTTGTCGCGAAGGCTACTTCTGGATGGCTTTGTTGCGGACCGCCCAGCTTTGCACCAGCGGGCGACTGCGAGAATCCAGAACGCCAAAACGTCTCGAGATGACCAGTGCCGTGCAACGATAATACAGCAGGCAGTAGCACAAGTTCCACACCCGCGTACAATTGTTTGTCGTTGCGAAGGCTACTTCTGAGTGGCCTTGTTTCGGACCGCCCAGCTTTGCACCAGCGGGCGACTGCGAGAGAATCGAGAACGCCAAAACGTCTCGGGGCGACAAGTACCGTGCAACGATAATACAGCAGGCAGTAGCACTAGTTCCACACCCGCGTACAATTGCTTGTTGTCGTGAAGGCTACTTCTGCGTGGCCTTATTACGGACCGCCCAGCTTTGCACCAGCGGGCGACTGCGAGAATCGAGAACGCCAAATCGTCTCGAGATGACCAGTACCGTGCTACAATAATACAGCAGGCAGTAGCACAAGTTCCACACCCGCGTACAACTGTTTGTCGTTGCGAAGGCAACGATAATACAGCAGGCAGTAGCACTAGTTCCACACCCGCGTACAATTGCTTGTTGTCGTGAAGGCTACTTCTGCGTGGCCTTATTACGGACCGCCCAGCTTTGCACCAGCGGGCGACTGCGAGAATCGAGAACGCCAAATCGTCTCGAGATGACCAGTACCGTGCTACAATAATACAGCAGGCAGTAGCACAAGTTCCACACCCGCGTACAACTGTTTGTCGTTGCGAAGGCAACGATAATACAGCAGGCAGTAGCACTAGTTCCACACCCGCGTACAATTGCTTGTTGTCGTGAAGGCTACTTCTGAGTGGCCTTGTTTCGGACCGCCTGCGAGAATCGAGAACGCCAAATCGTCTCGAATTGACCAGTACCGTGCTACAATAATACAGCAGGCAGTAGCACTAGTTCCACACCCGCGTACAATTGCTTGTTGTCGTGAAGGCTACTTCTGAGTGGCCTTGTTTCGGACCGCCTGCGAGAATCGAGAACGCCAAATCGTCTCGAATTGACCAGTACCGTGCTACAATAATACAGCAGGCAGTAGCCACAAGTTCCGCACCCGCGTACAATTGCTTGTCGCGAAGGCTACTTCTGGATGGCTTTGTTGCGGACCGCCCAGCTTTGCACCAGCGGGCGAATGCGAGACTCGAGGTCGTCGAACCGGCCCCTGATGTCCTGTACGGTCGCCATTTCATCGCGGAGGTCCTGAATCCTCTCGGCCACCTTGCTCTGGATCAGCTCCTTCGCGCGCTCTGCTGACTGGTGGAAGTCATCCCGCTGCTCCTTGTTGTACTCCCACGCAATATCCAGCCACACCTGTGTGGGTTGGGAAGTCGATGGAACGCATGTTGCCAGGCTTTACGCAGCTCTTTTGTCTTCGAGCTAAATACCTACTGAAAATCAGTACGTAGGGTCAGGCAAAAAGAAACAGAGCATAGTGCCAGTGTTGCATGTCGTTGCCTCTGCTTCCTCTCTCTCCGGTGTAAGCGAAGAACTAAGAGACAATCGCATACCCTGTGCAAAAACTCCTCACTCAACTCGTCCTTGATATCGATCGGGATCGTAGCGAGGTAGTCATCTTTATGCACGAAGATCCCTGAAAGCCGTTGGCGGTGCTCCTGCGCCTCCTGTGCGGGTTGTCGTTTGATTTTTAGAGTTATAGTTCGCTTGAGAATCCGGGATTTTAGAGCCTCCGGGTGACCTTCGTCGAATGGGTTCTTTTAAAGCTAACACGTACTGGGTGGGTTTGGGGGGGGGCATGCATGGCTTCTTTCGTGTACACTTTACTTGCTCGCTGTGGCAAGTCAGGTTCGAAACAATTTGTGACCGACACCAAGTTCTCGCCAGGATAGGTGAGTGTTCTTGGGCTCCCCACGTCTTACAAGTTGAGCATCGAGTTCTTTAAAGTGCAAGTGCCATCAAGGCAGGCGAGCATTGAGTTCTGTAAAGTGCAAGTGCCATCAAGGCAGGCGAGCATTGAGTTCTTTAAAGTGCAAGTGCAAGTTGCCCTGCAAACCGTACCGGTCCACGTGTCCGCACCATGGCTCTAAGTAGAGGTTGTGTTGTGTGTAGAATAGACTTTCTGCTACTGGATGTCACACCATATGTGCCGGGTTGCCAAAACTTGCCGCTGACACCTATGATCAAAGTAAAGGAGGAAAGGAGAAAAACGTTTCTAAAAAAGAAAGTGGGCACACGATGTCTTCATCGGAAAGCATCTTGTTGCGGTATTCGATCATCTCGTGCTGGACCTGCGAAAGCAGCCCAGTTTGCGTCTTGCGGTGCATGAGGAGCTTCCACCGGCGCTGCAGCGAGGTGGGCAGGCACTCCGTGCGGATGTCCTCGACCGTCTTGCTCAGCGTCGCGTCCAGGTCGATGAAGGACTGCGTCCCGGACACGTCGGCGAACGCGTCGCTGATGACGGCGACGAGGAAGTTGAGCAGCAGAAAGAGGCCGAGGACTTCGAAGGTCCAGAAGTACGGTGCCGCCATCTGCTTGTTCTCGTCCCGGAGCTCCGGGTAGTCGAAGTCGCCGAGGAGGTACCGCAGGAGGATCGCAAACGAGCTGTTGATCGACCGGAACTCGAACACGCCGCCGCCGAAGATCGAATTCCCCGTGATCGCGTATCCGAACACCACCCAAACGAAAAGCACCAGCACGCCCAAAATCGACTGCTGACATGCGGCGAGCGTCCGGGTGAGGATGTTCAACCTCTCGTTAAGTCGCACGAACTTGAGAATCTTCAGAAACGTGAGAATCGTGTTCACGCTGTTGGTCCAGACCTGCATCAGATACGCGTCTAAGATGTAGTCAAGCCCCACAGGGTAGCTCGTCCCTTCCGGGGGCATCCGCGCGACGGCGGATCTGGAGTGAGACAGCCCCCACCACGTGAAGCGGTAGCCGAAGACTACGAGAAAACACACGAGGTTGACCAGCTCGAGGAAGTTCCACGCGTCGAAGATGTACTTCAAAACGCTGCGCGACTCCTTGTACTCGGAGTGCCACGTCTTCACGAACTGGAAGACGTAGAACAGCACGAACGCGAGGAAGAAGAAGTCGTACACGGTCTGCGCCGCCATGTTCGAGGTCCAGACCTTGAAGTTCTTCACCGCGCTCTCCGCGAGCCACGCGCCGCCGGGGGCGACTTCGACGTAGAATTTCTGCGCAGTGAAGTAGTTGACGAAGGGGGAGTACGTGATGTACTCAATGACCGCGAACCGCGTCGCAGTGTTGTCGACGAACCCGTTGTCAATGACCGCCGCGAACATGTCCCGCGCATCGTTCGGTGACGCGCTGAACGGGATCTCCACGGCATGCCCGCCACTCGGCCAAAGCCGGTCACCGACCTGCCCTGCGGTGTTCGTCCCTCCGAGATCCGACCCCGAAAAAAAACGGAAACCGGCGTCGTCGAACCACCGATCAGCCCACGCCTTCGAGACGCCCTTCTGCTCGTAGAGGTAGCTCTCCTTGCTCAGCGAACCCGTGGGGTACGGGTGCCGGTTGCACGTCGCCGGCTCTTCGCACGCAAACGGCACCTCGCTGGTCCGGGAGGGCGACCAAGCCCCGTAGCAGGCCGCGTACTGCCGCAGCGAGTCTTCGGCGTGCCCGGCGAGGTCGTCGTCCGAAAAAAACGCGGTGTTGACGCTGCAGGAGTTGTTGCGAACGCGGAAGGTGCGAAGCCTCACGGCTCCGATGAGGTACTTCCCGCCCGTCGTAGGCGGAATCCGCGCCGATCCGCCGTCCGGGCCGCCGGCGCCGGGGAAGAGTCCCGGAAATAGCACGGACATCACCCAGTCGTTCCAGTCGCCCGCGTTCGCGATGTCGACGAACTTCTTCGCGACCTTCAGCACGCCGAAGGTCTCGTCGCACATCGGCTCGTCGCTGAGGGCGCTCCCTTCCCGGTTGTCCCACGCGGAGCCGTCCTCCAGCACGCACCACGGCTGTCGGGTGATCTCCCTCCCTTCGACCACGTCGACCGACGACTTCGTGATGAAGTAGGTCTGCTCGATGTCGCGGTTCACCAAGAAGAAGAAGACGAACATCAGCAGGAAGGGCACGAACACGATGCTGTCAAGCAGCAGCTTCGAAGACTTGACCTGTGTTTATGGTGGCGTGTTGTTCGCTGTGGAACCGTTTTCAGAGTTGAAGGTCGCTTGAATTTTCGTGTTTTTCATTTACTGACGCTTTCCTTTACGAGAGTATGACCACGCTTATGTGTGTGTGAGAGAGAGAGAGAGAGTGTGTGTGTATTAATTCTGGGAAACAGCGCGGACATCACCCAGTCGTTCACGAATATTTCGGAGGACGGATAGAGCGTGGGAGGCTGTCAGCTTCTCCATCCGGCCTTCTGTGTTCGCCCTTGCGGATCGTTAGTACCAAAAAGAGGGGATAAAAATACTCGGGGGACTGCCTTTTGCTCATTTCGACGGAGAAAACAATACAGCTACAAAGTGGGTCTTTTTTGTTGAACGCTTACGCCCGTCACTGAACCCAGATTTACCTGTGTTCCGTGAGGGCTAGCGCATTTACCTCCTTTGAGATTTCGCAAAGGCAGTCTCCTCAAGTATCTCCTACAAAGCAGGTGTTTACACAATAATAAAATCCTCACTCCTATGCTTGTGTCTGTCACTCTCGTCCACTGCTCCTGCTCTGCTTGCTGCGCGCCGTATGGTTGGAGTAAAAGGTGAAGCCAGAAAGCTGCTAATCTTGCTCCTGGCCACATGAAGTGGTGCCACGGAAACTCCGAAGAAAAATGAAGCAAGTGGGAAGGGAGGGAGGGGAAGCAAGCTACTTTGTTTCTCTGGACGGATTGGAGCGGCAACCCTGTCGTTCGGATTATTATTAGTCTTGAAAGAAATGCGTAGCTTTGTTTTATTCTTTTGCTTGTTTGTTGTCGACACCCTATTGTGGTTGAGGTGTGTCATTCAGATGTAGTACTAAAGCCGCCCACGTCAAATTTTGTTAAGCATTGAGTTCTTTTAAGTACATGAACCACATGGATTAGCATGCACAAACTTTGTTAAGCAGCGGCTGCCAAAACTTGCCGTGACACCTATTTGATGCAAGGTAAAGGAGAAAGTTGGAAGTAATTGGGAGCTTGATATTTTAGAGTTAAAGTTCGCTTGAAATTCCGGGGGTTTAGGGTCTCCGTGTGACCGTTCATGAATGGGTTCTCTTAGAGCAAGAAAGGGCTATGTGGTTACGGGTTGTATATTTAGTGCACGCTTTCGTTATGGGTTATGGCTAGCCATGTTCGGGACTGTTTGTGACCGACAACAAGTACTTTTCTTCGTGGAGTTTAGTCTTGGGCCCCCCACGTTCTACAAGTTGAGCATTGAGTTCTTTAAGGTGCAAGTGCCATCAAGGCAGGCGAGCACTAGTTGAGCAGGGGTTGCCTTGTTGGGACCCTCGTGGCTCGCTGGGTCAGGCGCGCCAGGTACGTGCTGGGCTGCCGGGGGAAACAAGTTTCTTTTCCTACCTACCACCCCCCGTGTTTAAGATCGCGCCCTCCCCCCCCGTGTATAACATCGGTTGTTTTGAGAAATGAGGGCGATCTTATACACGGGGGGGGAGTGGGGTGGGGTCCCGCGCAGCGGGAAAGTTTTTTTTTGGGTGTTTTTACTGTGGGGGGGGGTTCAGGGCCCCGCGCAGCGGAAAAAAAATTTTGGGGTGTTTTTTGTCCCCCCCCGTGTTTAAGATCGTCCCCCCCCGTGTATAAGATCGGCTTTTTTGGGGGGCGATCTTAAACACGGAAAAACGCGATCTTAAACACGGGGGGGGGGGGGGGGGGGGTAGGTACTAAAAAATTAGTATGGCGCTTCCGTTTGTTTGTGCGCACTAGCGGCTTTTCACCTGATTTGGTGAGTTGCTTTTAGTACGCTGCCAACTACTAATTTTTAGTACCAACAATGCATTGTTAACACAAAAAAAAGACCTTGTAGTCGAGCTTGTCGATGACGAAGTTCAGCGGCAGCGCGTCGTAGTGGAACACAGCTTCGCGCGGGTCCATTTTGACCAGGGCCCGCTTCTTCTCCTTGTTGTAGTACTTCTGCTCGTCGTGGACCGCGTACGTGTCGTCTTTTTGCTTCTTCCGCTCTCGGGCCACCCGCTCCGTGTCGTAGGGGATGAACTGCGTTATGGGCTGCTTCGCGTCTAGTAGGTCGGTGACGTCCCAGCGGTTGATGTGTTTGTCGAACGAGCTGGTGCACAACTGGTTGTTCTGCAGGGACATGCACGTGACGGTTTTCTCGTGGCCGAAGAACACTTCTTTGACCTGCCAAGACACCATGTCCCAGCATGCGACCGTTCCGTCCTTCGAGCACGAGAACAGCGTGTTGCCGTAAACGAGCAAGTTCCGGACCTGCCCCTGGTGACCCATCAGCGCGCGTATGCACTCCGCTTTGCCGGCTGGATCCTGCCACACCTTGATCGTCGAGTCCGACGAACCCGATATCAGGTATCCGTTATTCGAGATCCGCAGCGACCACACGGCGTCCGCGTGCGCCTCGATCTGCTTCACGCACGTCCGCCCCGCGATGCTCCACACCTTGATCACAGCCTTCGACCCCGAAAACAACCACCGGTCACTCGCGGTCACGCAGTTCACCACCGATTTGTGCCCTTTGAACGTGAAGACACACTTCCCCGTGTTCGTATTCCACTGCTTTATCGTCCGGTCGTCGCTGCAGGAAAAAAGGCCAGTCCCGTATTCAGACGGGATGACGCATAGCCCGGCGATGAGGCCCTTGTGTCCGACGTACGAACGGAGGCATTCGTACGTCTTGTGGTCCCATTGCATGATCAGCAGGTCTGCGCCTGCCGAAAAAATTCCGAGGTGGTTGTACGTGATGGCGAGGACTGCGTCCGAGTGGCCGCCGACGGTGTCTGACTCGGCGCTCAGGGGCTTGAGCGTCGTTTCGAGCTTGCCGTTGCGGGGGTCGTAGACTTTGATCTCGCCCGCCCCGCTCCCGCCGACGAACAGGCGGCCGCCGGGAAGGGCGGCCATGCCGTACATGCGGTCGTCCGTGCACCATCGGGCCGCGGGGATGCGCTGCTGGGCTTGCGCCATCTCTTGCCTTTGCCCCCCTCCTCCAGTACACCCCTCTATCCCCTGCGCATACACCTGGTTCCTGGCAATGAAGATACGCGACGGACCTGTTATATTTCGGAGGAACAATTCTTACTGGCTACACGCGCAACCAGTGTGCGCGCGATCAGCCGGCTTGCCGGCTGATTAAATTTCGAGCCCTTTTTTTTTTTTTACCGGCAGGCTCCAGGGCATTAGCTTGGTCTCCGGCCCATTTTCCAAATTTGGACCGATAACGGCTTTTTTGCGTTTTCACTGTTTTTCTGCAATTTTTGCACTGAGTTGGCTCTCGCCTGCCGGTGTCGCACGTGATGTGTCATGCAGAGCTGTTGTTCTTTCCCCCGTGCCCGTCCAACTTGCATCCAAACTGGCCACTTCTACTGGTGCTGGGAAGTGGGATTCCCCCTGCGTGCACTCCTTCTGTAGCCTTTGCTGGTGCAGTGGTTGCCCCTCCAATTGCACATTGGCCACCGCTGCCGGCGCCTGGGGGACGATGCAGTCACGGTAGTGCCATTTTTTTTTTTTTTTTTTTTTTTTTTTCCGGCGGCCTTTCCAAATTCTGACCGACGGTCCAAATGTGGATATAGAAGCTTATCCCCTGCAGGCTCGCACAAAATCAGCCGACTTTCAACAGAGCAAGCTTTGGCTATGCCGCCTGTGGAGCGGATGCGCCGGCGAGATGTTGTCGCAAAACCCCTTCTGATCGACAGACCTTCCAAAAATCAGCCGGCTGAATTACCAGCCGGGTCAGTTTTCAAGATTTTTTTTTTTTTTTTTGAAAGTATGCCAATACTGCAGGGAATTGGTGACTAGACCTCTTGAGTTTGTGCGAACCACGAATTGGGGAGTCGGGAGAACCTACAAAGCCAAAAGCAGGACCGACCCCCCCGTTCGTGAGAAAAAGCGAAGAATAAAAACACCTTCTTTTTTCCCTCTATCTTTATCAATTTATCAAGAGCTGCAACTCAACTATTCTCCGGCTGAAATCGGCCGCCTTTTCCTTAGCGCGAACACTGCGCGCAACAGTTTTCATTTCCAGGCACATCTACGGGCGATCCATGTGTCATCGCATGAAAAAGACAGGCGCTCGTGCGTTCGGGAAAGACGAAAGCAGGTGAGCAGAAGAGTTTGCGGGCATGGTTTTTTTTTTTTTTTCGGGGCTAGATAGACGGGTCGATGATTGGACTGGGGTCATGACGGGTTGACCGGATTGCTCCTTTTTTCGTTTATTTCCTCTCTTTTTCTTTTTCCTGACGCTGTTCCGACAAAGGCGGCGCGGGGGGTGGGGGTGGTAAGCATGAATAGTTGAGCCGCAGCTCTTTGTCTGTGTGCGTGCCGGACGCGAGTATCTGACTCAGCGGACGCGAGTTTCTGATCTTGACTGCGGCCGGCGCGCATCGCAGCGCTGTTGAAGCCGATGGTGGCGCACGGTTGCTGCTTCGTGAGAACAGCTATTCTCGCGGGGGAAGCTGTTCATCTGCTCAGCTCCGCGCTTTCTTGTGGACCTTCTTCTGCGAGATGTCGAAGAACGCAGCGGACACGAGTTTCTGATCTTGACTGCGGCCGGCGCCCATCGCAGCGCTGTTGAAAGCCGATGGTGGCGCACGGTTGCTGCTTCGTGCGGTGGTGAGAACAGCTATTCTCGCGGGGGAAGCTGTTCACCTGCTCAGTTCCGCGCTTTCTTGTGGCCCTTCTTCTGCGAGATGTCGAAGAACTCAGCAGACGCGAGCTTCTGCTCTTGAATGTGGCTGGCAAGCATCGCAAGCCCGGCGTTGTTGAAGCCGTGATTGTTGACCTGTGGGAGAATAAGGAGAATAGGAGAACTGGTGAATAGAGGTATGGCGAATTGGAGGCAAGGATGACACGGCGCAACATTGAACCTCGTGTTTGTCCCGGAAATTCACGTCGACTTGAAACCGTGTGGTGACCATGTCCCTGTACCTTTTTACGGACGGGGATGCCTGAAGGAGGAGGCTGAGGGATTCAAAGTGGCAAGTACGATGCTGGACATGTACCTACACTGCAGAGCCCGCATTCTGACACCGAAAGGAGTCTGAATCGCCTTCTTCTGAGATGAACCCCTTTAAGATTTTGCAACCGGTGGCCTTCGAGTATTTCCTTCAAAGCAGTTCCTTGAAGGCAGGCGAATAATTTGTTTTTTAGAGTTAAAGTTCGCTTGGAATTCCGGGGGTTTAGGGTCTTCGTGTGACCGTTCATGAATGGGTTCTCTTTTTTGAGAGACTTTTTTTTGCGTGCCGGTTGATCGTTTTCCTACTTATCTGTGCTCTGTTTCATTTTCCGGTTAGGAACGCTGGTCAACCGCCAAAACCCCGTAGTGCAGTATTTAAAAAAACGTCGCAAACGTTTGCCGTTTGGCAAATCCTGCCAAACGCGTTTTTTTAAGCCTTGAGAAACGTCTACAGCATAGCGGCCTCGCAAAGGCCCACGAAAAATCCAATCACCCGAGCCTAATTGTTCGGTTTTGGAATCTTGGAAAACTCAAGCTTGTGTAACAGTTTTAGAACGGGGACAGGCAAGTAGAAGTGTCTGTCATCCCGCATCAGTCATCTGCTGCGGACTGTGTAGGCCTGGGCGGTTCGACCGTTCGACACCTACGACGATGACAACATCAGCGTGCGAAAGTGACGAACCGGAGTTATACAGGTCCTGCCTCACAGAAATCGTATCCTTGTGTTTCCATCTCTTCCCCTCCGAAGAAAGGTCCATCACACTAGTTCCAGGCTATTTAGCCCGAGTCTCTGGATCGCGTCCCCCTCCTTCTCTTGGTCGCCTGGTCTTGCATCTTGCTGGTCTGTCCGGGCTGGTTGCTTCGCGCTTCCCCTTCATCTCGCATCACCTCGTCTCCACTCTCTGCCGCACGAGCGCGTAGTTCGTGCGTATAAGTCGATCTTTGAGTGCGTGGGCCCCTCCGAAGGAAGGTCCATCACACTAGTTCCAGGCTACATAGTCCGGGTCTCTGGGTCGCGTCCCCCTCCTTCTCTTGGTCGCCTGGTCTTGCGTCTTGTTGGTCCGTCCGGGCTGGTCGCTTCGCCCTTCCCCTTCGTCTTGCATCACCTCGTCTCCACTCCCTGCCGCACGGGCTTCTTCGGTGTGTGCCACCTGCGACGCGGGCCGCTTTACTGCTCGTCTGCGCGACGACTGCTCTGTACTCGTTGCCTTATCCGCGATTGCCACTTCTCGTACCGACCGCGCCTGCCTTTCCTGTTCTGCCTTTCGCCTCAGTGGTCCGTCGGCCGCCTCAGCTCGGGCGTCCTGCTGTGCTATCTGAATCTCCTCGTCTGTCCGCGTAGTACGTGCGTATAAGTCGATCTTTGAGTGCGTGAGCCCCTCCGAAGAAAGGTCCATCACACTTGTTTCGTTGCTTTGCCGGTTGCACCTTGTGCACACACAGTTGCTGCACTGGTCGCATCCTCTGCAACTCAGGAGTTACCGTGTAGGGTGTACCCTGTGCAACACAGACATTTGCTGCACCAGTCGCCCACCATGCAGCTCAGGCAGCTGCTACACACCAGTCACGCACCACGCGTAGTTCGTGAGGGGTTTGCGAAACGGCGAGGGCTACATTTTATAAGTGTACTGGACTTTCTTTGGCCGCAGTGGCAAGTTGTATAAGCCCTGTCAGGACCGTTTAGACACTCAGTTAGCCGCCAGCTGCATGTGGAGCATCAAAATGTAGCCCTACCCCGTATTGCGTAGGTCCTATTTAATTCGTGCGGGGTTTGCGAAACGGCGAGGGCTACATTTTATAAGTGTACTGGACTTTCTTTGGCCGCAGTGGCAAGTTATATAAGCCCTGTCAGGACCGTTTAGACCCTCAGTTAGCCGCCAGCTGCATGTGGAGCATCAAAATGTAGCCCTACCCCGTATTGCGTAGGTCCTATTTAATTCGTGCGGGGTTTGCGAAACGGCGAGGGCTACATTTTATAAGTGCCCCGGACGTTTTCGCCCCAGGGGCAAGTTTTACAAGCCGTGCCGGGACCATTTAGACATGCTGCTAGCCACCTGGAGCAAAAATACTCGACGTAGCTGCTTCGACTTCGAATGGAAGGGAGGAAATATAGAGGTAGACCCGCATGACCTCACGTCCGTTCAACGCGTGGTTCGGTAGTTACAGCACTTGGGATCCCTTCGGTTCTTTGTCTGGCAGCATCGTCGAGGATTTCCTTTCAAGTTGGCGCTTATGCAACTTGCAAAAGTACATGGGTGTTAGGACCACCCTTAGCGAGTCTAGAGGTAACCTTTTGCTCAGTCCGGCGTTTGCGCAAACCCGAACCTTTTTGCCCAGTCCGGCGTTTGTGCAACCCGAACCGTTTGCCCAGTCGGGCGTTGTGCAAACCCGAAGCTTCTTGCCGGTCCGGTTCGTCCAACCCGAATTGTTTTGCTCAGCCTGGCGTTGGTGCAAACCCGAACCTTTTTGTCCAGTTCGGCGTTTGTGAAAACCTGAACCCGTTGAACCCTGATGGCAAGTTCGGTTGGGATGATAGCAAGTTCGGGGCGCGTACACGGTGCAGTAGTAAAGGCTTTCTAGGCTCACTAGTAAATTACTAGTGGTTTTACAAGTGAAAATGGTTTACAAGTGCCACTAGTAAATTTTACAAGTGCACTTGTAAAATTTACAAGTGCACTAGTAAAATTTACAAGTGATTTCAGGTGTTTTGGCAGGTGTTTTGGGGTGAAACAAGAAGAAACTGTGGCAAGTGAAGCACACATTCAGAAGAACCGGCTTCTTTTTCACCTAACTCGTCAAAATGGGGCTGGGAGAGCAGAGCAAAGTGACAACCCAGTGCTTGAGAGCCCCGCGCGTAGGCAGACCGCGTCAATCCAGGTTTCCCCCACTCCAAGGCAAACGTGAACACTCGAACCCGACCCCCCTGTGGCTCGATGCGGTGGGAACACAGGACAATAACATCGGAAGAGACGGACCGCGAGGGAGGAGGCGTCCTTGTCCTCTCAGAGCAGAGTCGTGCACAGGTACGTCCTGGTACCAGAAATAGAGTTGCACGGCAAAAGACGCTCTGGTATCTTGCGTTTGGCCCAGGAGGTTACGAATATCTCTGCCTGCGTGCGTCTTATGCCGGACAGGCTTGGCATCCATTTTTTGGACTGAGTCGTGGGCAACAGTGCGGTCAACTCTGAAAGGCAAATACCGTAAACGGAAATAAGTTGGACCGGACAAAATGGTCCAACTCTCCTATTTTGGGCTCTGGTGGTCCAGCTTTTGTCCGGCCAACTTTTTTCGGGGGGTTCTGTGTACTTCGTGCAGTTTTGCGGCTGACCAGCACTCGCTCCACTCCGTAGTCGCGCATGGGTCCGCCGCCAGGAGTTCCCGAACAGTGCGCGGCGCTGCGTAACCCGCTGAGTTCCCTCCAGCAACTCGCAACGAAGCACCCTGGCCATGGTCCAGCCATTGGTCGCCATAGCCCTGTGGTGGAATCACAAGATCTTCCTTGCGTGGAAGGATGTTTGATCGCGACCGGTTGCGGTTGGTCAGTGCCGAAGGTGGACCAAGATGCGTCCACCGTCTGTCCCATTGCTTTGGTAGAGTGCAAACGCAAAAATGCAGAGTGCAAACGAAGTGGCTCGAGGTTGAAGGAAAAAGTATGAGCCGCCAATAAACGACGATCTTGGTACGCTCAAGAAGAAACCCAACGCATCTCTCGCGCCTGACTACCCATTTGTCAAGGGACATTTTTTTACCTCATGCCCATCGACCCAACCCCGCCTAAGTGGATACGCGCCTGGCGGTCAACTCTGAAAGGCAAATACCGTAACATGCAGGGTCAAAACCTTGTGTCTTTTTAAAACGCTCCCGCGGAGCCGTGGCCCCCAAAAAAAATTTTGGAAAAAAAAAAAAATTGCTCAACTTCCTCAAAAATTGCCGCAGTTTTTGTTCCAAAATTTTTAAATTCAAGAAAACCCAATTTTTTTCCGGAAATTTTTTTTTGGCCATTTCCAAAAAGACACAAGGTTTTGACCCTGCATGGTAAACGGAAATATGTTGGACCGGACAAAATGGTCCAGTTGCCTTGGTCGTCCGCGGTCCAACTTTTGTCCGGTCCAACATATTTTCGGTCCAACATATTTCCTTTCCTCCACGGGGGGTTTCGAGGACTGGAGAATTCTTGTCACACGAGGGTGCTAGGGGAAGTTGTTTGGGCTGTTGCTGTGAGATTAGTACTTCTTGGGGTTTGGTGGTTGCTTGGTCGGGTCGGGGTGTTGGGAACGAACGCAGTGTGCCTTCTGCTTCATTTTATTGTCGTTGATTCTTGGGGTGTTGCTGCCGCTGCCGTGCTTGCGTTCTCACCTTCTTCCTATGCTTGTAGGGCCCATGTTGCCCTTTCAGCGCACTTGTCTCCCGGGCAGCTGGCACGCGTAGAGCCCCACTCCGGATTACCGCGTGGTTCCCTTCGCATAGGCGTCCAGGGCCTGCATTCGGGTGGATGCCCGAACACCGGCCTTTGGTCCGCCTCCGGCTGAAACCATCCAAGGTGCGCTGTGTCGCCCGCTGTCAGAATGTGTTGAGAGGTGGCCTTTTCGTTGCACCCTCCTAAACCACATCTCCGTTGTGCCGTTTTGTAGAATCGATTGCCTCACTAGCGCATTGCTCCGCTGGACCTCCGGAGTTGGTGCAGCGTCTTGATGCTGCTCTGGGGCGCGTTTAGTCGCTCTTGGAGTCTGCGGTTCCTCTGATGCTCGAGGGTCCCCCGTGCAAACCTGCCGATCTCTTCCACCGGCGGCATCTTGGGCGCATACATATTGGAGGCCTGCATCATGGTAGACCGATCCACGTCAAAGACGCTTCGTCCGTTCAGCACTCTTCCTGCTGCCTCGTCCGCTTTTTCATGTTTACGAAACCTCACACTGACTATTATGGTCGAGCCCGAGTGTTTCATTGATGGGCTGTGTGGAACTCCTTACTGCGGCAACAACAATGTCAAGATCCCTGCTTGGGCAAAGCCTCCGTGCCGAAGCGTGTTGGGAAGTGGCAGGCAAGCTCGGACCGACTGGAAGTAGTAGCAACAGTCAGGTGGCCGCTTCTGCCCAGGGTTCCCCGCTCCCCGCTCACGTCGCCATTGTAGAGTGTGTTCCACTGTTGTGAATTTGGCACGACACCACTCACAGAGCGTCTCTCTTGCCTCCGTTTCTTCTCATTTTGTAGACGCTTTTCCTCAACAAAAGTCTCAGGGGAAAGGGGCTGGACAGTGCGTACAGTTCCAGTTGGGTGCGCGCTGCTCCTCTCATCCTTTTTCAACGGCGCGGCTGTCTCAGGGGAGATGATTCCCATCAAGGCTCCCAACAACCCTGCCCAACTCAGTCCGAGGGGTAGTGCACATCGACCACACCTCCCCAGTTTTCGATCTCGCAATTTTTCACGCAAAACCCCCTATAAATCATTGTTTTGGATTGAAAAACACCTGAATTCACTTGTAATTTTAATAGTGCACTAGTAAAATTTACTAGTGCACTTGTAAATTTTACTAGTAAAAGTGTAAATTTTACTAGTAAATTTTTTTACTAGTAAATTTACTAGTAAAAGGGTCATTTTACAAGTTTACTACTGCCCGGACCTCCCCCCCCCCCCCCCCCCCAGTGCTGATGCTAAGGCCCCTAAACTCGGCATCGTTGTCAGCCGGACGGCAACGAGGGGTGGGTGGGTACCCCCCCCCCCTAAACACCCCCCCCCCCCCCCCCCTAGGCTATGTAGGATGGAAACGTTGGAAACGTTTCCGTTTCCGTTTCCGTTTCCGTTTCCTTCTTTTTGGCGGTGGATGGAAACGCCGTTTCTTTTCAAAAGAAACGGCTGGTATGCCACTAGTATACTGGCTGAAGGTCCGACCGGAAATGTGTTCCGAACGGCGGACCCCGCAATCCAGTGGGAAACCATGGACAAGGAGGCTCCGAAAAGAGGGAGGAAAGAAGCATAAGAGTTGCGACCGCGTGGAGCAGACGCAACCACACGCATCCGGTTGTGCTGACTTTGAGGTCTGCAGCTCTTTACACCAATGGCTGTTGTGGCGACGATGCTCTGTTATGCGAGGCTGTTGGCCAACGCGCTGAAGACGATCGGGAAAGCACATCCGCTTCCAATAATAGACTCTACAGATACGATCGTTCAGCGCCACAGGCTACAAGACCGGGGTCTTTCGGCGGTGTAAGACAAAGAGGGAGTGCAATCAGCATCAGGAGGTGAGAAGGGCACACGTATGCCGGGGCAATGTTGAACCTGCCAGAAAAGCGATGGCCACGCAGTAATGTGTGCGTTAAACATCGCTTGCCACAGTGCACCTTGCATACGACGACGGGTGGCAACCGTCACCGGAAGGGGCGGTGTTGTCGGAGCATAGACAACGACGGCAGGAAGAAACCACCAACAATGCAGAAGAGGACGGCAGATTCAACAAGCCCCACTCACATGAGAACGTGGGTTGGAAGCAGCAGAAGACGAAGTGGTAGGCACAGAAGAGTGGAATCTGGTGTCAGAAAACATCCACATGTGACGACATTCTGCATCATTAGCTTGTGGTTACCTATTTGCTCGTGTCAGATCGCCGACGAAAGAAAGCGGTGAGCACCGGCGACTGCTCTGCACAAACGAGACCGCGACGACACACAAGAAGGGGCCGAGCCAAGTCGAAGAACAGCCCAGGAAGGGCCCTGAAGAGTCAGAGAGCCCGCCAGAAGACGGAGGAAGAGAAGTGCCCGCTGGTAGATCAAAAGAAGAAGGTGATCCCGCCCTCTGAAAGGAAAGCCAAAATTTGGCTGGAAACGGACACCCGACGGACACACAGAAGGACCCGTGAAGTGGTATCTTATAGGACCCCTCAGCATGAAGAGCCTTCCGGCGTTTCTTTTAAAAGAAACGGAAACGTTTCCGTTTCCGTTTCCGTTTCCGTTTCCTTATTTCGAAAAAACTAAAAGAAACGGCGTTTCCATCCAACTTAGCCCTAGGGGGGGTCAAAAGGTCTTTTTTTGCGTCAAAATGGTGACATTTTCAGCCTGTAGACTTAACGGCAGTTTAAGGCTAAAAAAACATGCAACCCGCCTCAGAAATGCCCGGAATCGTGTTTTTGGGGGAAGTTTCATGGAAAATGGCCCAGGGGGGGGTGTATTAGTTGATGGTTTTAGGGTGGACACCGTTTGGTACCGGCTAGCTGCCTGTGGGTGTGCTTCACTGTTCATGCCATGCGAAGATGAGACTATAATCACGTACAGGCAGCCACAAACAAAAGGGCGAACGGCACCCAGGAGGAAGGCAGCTATGAACGTTGCTCGTCTGGATGGTTAAAAACGTCCCAAAAGGCTCTTTGGGTCTTGCGCAAGCTGAGGTGTTGTGACACCGCAGGCAGCAGCTCTTCCCCGAACTTCTGCTAGAGCGATATTCACAAAGTTCGATGTCTTTCCGAGAAAAACAATGAGATGCTCTCATCCGTAGTGGGATTTTCCAGATCCCAACGTTTTTGTTGAAGGGATGCACGCGACAGTGTCTTTTATTCAAGTTCGCCTTTCGTACACCACCCCGAAAGGGTCGCATTGCACACGCACGGAAGACAATACTGGTCACCGGGGTGTATCTCTGGTACCTAACCCCAACGCACGTTGAGCTTGAACAAAAATAGAAAACTGGACTTGAACGAAAAGGTTCGGCGGTGGATTCATAGGACTGCCACGACATAGCAGCTCAGGGCAGGGTATCTGCAGCTTGCGGTAGCACGCTACACGACACAGGCCACTACGAAAGCTGGCGCTGACGTCAAGGACTCGAGGGGGCGGCACGTTACGAAGCCGTACCTCATTGAGTCGCTTGTCGATGCCTCCTACGAAGCCCCACCATCCCCAACTCGCAGGAAAGTCTTTTGAGTAAAAATACATAGGTTTGGGCAGTGATGTTTTCCTTCTTCGGTTCATGCTGTCACTATTTTTGGGGTTGTCACCTAAAAAGAAGAACACCGGTACCAAACGGTGTCCACCCTGAGTCCAAAAATTGGGCACTCGTAAAAAGGCCTTTTCGGGGCACTTCAGCAGCCAAAAAGTATGGTCTAGGCATTTCTATACGGTTCTGGGGTGGTTTACCAATTTTTATGGCCTTTTAGGAGCCCCTATGTGGTTCCCAAAAAAATGACCTATTTTGACAGCTTTTGACCCCCCCCCCCCCCCCCCCCCCCCCAGGGGTGGCCCTAAGCGGCCAGATTGCGGAGTCGTTGGCAGAATCTGACCTGACCCCCCCCCACCCCCCCCCCCTATATACAGGCTATTTTCACTGTGGAGGGGGGGGGGGGGGGGTCCCTTGCAAGTCGTTGGGGGCTCTCAGGGTAGTGTCAGCACTGCCCCCCCCCCCCCCCGGAAAACCTTGATGATGGCAAGTTGGGGGCCCTTATCCAGGGGGGAGGGCCCCTCCGGACCGCCCCTGGTGAACCTTTGATGCTGAGTGCAGACCCGAAAAAAGTCCACCGGCGGGAACCGAACCTCCCACCCGTAGGTAAGGAACGTCGTCAACTGACGACTGTGCCACGCCGTTGTCCGCCGCGAGATATTTTTTCGACGAATTTTGAATTCTCAAAAATACCAAAAAAAAAAAAAAAAAACGGTAGAGAAATGTCCGGGGTGGGGGTACCCCCACGGCCTGCCCCAGAAAAGTGGGATAGCTCGCTAGAAAGCTAAATTGAGAATTTCAATTTACCAACCTCTAGACTCGGATAAAACGCAGCCCTGCCCTATTGCGGAGTTCCCCCGCGAAGTTTGTCCGCTGGAGTTGTTGCGTACTTTTTAGCGTTTATTGTGGTTTAGAGGTTCGGTGTTTTAGGGCTTCCAGTTGACCATTTAGGCTGTGAGGCGGGTAGTGTGAGGGAAGTAGGTATGATTATACACTTTAACTACGGCTAGCCAAGTTTGTAAGTGTTGCAACCGACACCAAGAAGAAATCCGCTTTGAATTTAGTCTTGGGCCCCCACGTTTTCGTTTCATCGGTTTCCGGGGGGGTCCCACCCAGGTCGGATTTGAAAAAGACAGGCGCTTCGTTTTGTTTGTGCGTGCCGGTTGATCGTTCTCCCACTTGTATTTTCCCTGTGTATATTCAGGTAAGGAATTCTGATCAACCACCAAAACACGCTGCCTACGTCTTTTTAGCCTGCGCAATACATTGAAGGGCAACCCACAAGATTGTTAGTACTAAAAACAGGTTTGTCCACACCTCGATCATGAGGGTCTTTAGTGATGAGGTGGTTGACCAGGCCCCCACGAAGCCTAATGCACAACACGGCTACAACACGAGGATGCAGCCCTGCTTAGGTGTGCACTCATGCATTGTTAACACAAAAAAAAAAAAAAAAAAAAAACAGATTCGTGCATACCTCGATCATGAGAGCGGCCTGCAGCTGCTTTTGCAGGATGAGGACGGTGGAGCGCAAGGCGGCGTCGGAGGCGATTTCGGTGGAGAGCTGCCGGATGAGGAAGAGCGTGACCCGCGACGCCGCTTCTGTGCGGCAGGTCCGGCGCTTGAGCAGGTCGAGGATGAAGCTGAGGAGCCGCCGGCAGTAGTCGGTTGGCAGCCCGGAGAGCACGTACCGGATGGAGTGCCCTTTGATGCCTTCTACCACCTTCGCGAGGTATTCGAGGGGGGTCAGCGCACCGAGTAGCGGGTGCTTCATCTCGGCATGCGTGCCGCCTTCTGCTTTTCGTTCGAGCTCGGCGGTTACCAAATCGAGAGCCTCGACCAAGTCTTCTGATGCTTGCAGATGCAGCGCTGTGCGTTGTCCGGCCACGCCCACTTCGGCGTCCGCCTTGTCGAGGGCCGCGAACGCAAGGGAGGCTGCGTTCTCGCGGTCGGCGGCTTCCTGCATCTCCTTCTCCTGCTCCTCTTCCGGGAACAGCAGCTCCTCCGTGCGGACCCACGACCGCAAGGTGCGGTCCGCCCCGAGGCTGATCAGCACGCCGCCCTCGCCCGACAACTCGCACGACCACACGGCCCCGTGGTGCCCCTTCAGCGTTTGGACGTGCGTGAAGTGGTCGGCGTCCCAGCACTTCACCAGGCCGTCTTTTCCTGCCGAGGGTGGTTTGTTTTTCGAGTTTGTGGAGTGGAAGTCCGCTTGTAACTCCGGTATGTTAGGGCACTTTTATTTGTTGAAACTCCGGTATGTTAGGGCACTTTTATTTGTTGAAACTCCGGTATGTTAGGGCACTTTTATTTGTTGAAACTCCGGTATGTTGGGGCACTTTTATTTGTTGAAACTCCGGTATGGTAGGGCACTTTTATTTGTTGAAACTCCGGTATGTTAGGGCACTTTTATTTGTTGAAACTCCGGTATGGTAGGGCACTTTTATTTGTTGAAACTCCGGTATGGTAGGGCACTTTTATTTGTTGAAACTCCGGTATGGTAGGGCACTTTTATTTGTTGAAACTCCGGTATGTTAGGGCACTTTTATTTGTTGAAACTCCGGTATGTTAGGGCACTTTTATTTGTTGAAACTCCGGTATGTTAGGGCACTTTTATTTGTTGAAACTCCGGTATGGTAGGGCACTTTTATTTGTTGAAACTCCGGTATGTTAGGGCACTTTTATTTGTTGAAACTCCGGTATGTTAGGGCACTTTTATTTGTTGAAACTCCGGTATGTTAGGGCACTTTTATTTGTTGAAACTCCGGTATGTTAGGGCACTTTTATTTGTTGAAACTCCGGTATGGTAGGGCACTTTTATTTGTTGAAACTCCGGTATGTTAGGGCACTTTTATTTGTTGAAACTCCGGTATGTTAGGGCACTTTTATTTGTTGAAACTCCGGTATGTTAGGGCACTTTTATTTGTTGAAACTCCGGTATGTTAGGGCACTTTTATTTGTTTTGTTTGGGGGTTGACGCTCGCGCAGAACACAAGCTCGTCGAGGCGGACAGCCGCAGGGCAGAGCGGACGGGGTTGTGGCACTGTGCTGCCTCCGACTCAAGCTTTGCAAGCTGTGGTTGACCGTCACGTTCCTGGACCAGGAGCGGCCTTTTTCTTCTTTTTTCTTCTTCTTCTGTTGGGGGGTTGGGTACCAGGGGAAGCCTGCTACACGGGAGTCAAGCTTCACGTGTTCGGCGGTACTGCAGACAGTCGGCGGCTTCCTGCATCTCCTTCTCCTACTCCTCTTCCGGGAACAGCAGCTCCTCCGTGCGGACCCACGACCGCAAGGTGCGGTCCGCCCCGAGGCTGATCAGCACGCCGCCCTCGCCCGACAACTCGCACGACCACACGGCCCCGTGGTGCCCCTTCAGCGTTTGGACGTGCGTGAAGTGGTCGGCGTCCCAGCACTTCACCAGGCCATCAGGAAAAGCCGAGGGTGGTTTGTTTTTCGGGTTTGTGGAGTGGAAGTCCGCTTGAAACTCCGGTATGTTAGGGCACTTTTATTTGTTGAAACTCCCGGGCGCTCGCGCTGAACACAAGCTCGTCGAGACGGTCAGCCGCAGGGCTGAGCGGACGGGGTTGCGGCACTGTGCTGCCTCCGACTCAAGCTTTGCAAGCTGTGGTTGACCGTCACGTTCCTGGACCAGGAGCGGCCTTTTTCTTTTTCTTTCTTCTTCTTCTTCTTCTTCTTCTGTTGGGGGGTTGAGCGCGCACAACAACGCACTCCAATCTTTCTTTATTTTCAGAGTTAAAGTTCGCTTGCAATTCCAGGTTAGGGTCTCCGTGTGGCCGTTGTTAAATGGGCTCTCTTGGAGAATTCTTTTGTGTTAGCGTCGATCGTTGATCATTGGAGGCATTCTTACGACGATCTAAGGACTTCAGGTAGAGGGAGGCCGCGTTCTCACGGTCGGCGGCTTCTAGTCGATGTGTTGTTCTTCCCCGCTTCGTCCGTTCACAATGCGGTTGTGCTTGTTCAAAAGATCATACCTGTTGTCCAGAAGTAGTGGGTACCACCAACGAACTTCACATCTGTCACGTAGTCGTCGTGGGCGAAAATCGACTTGTGGCAATCTCCGAAGTCCAGTCCCCACAGCTTCACATTCTTATCGATGGAAGCGGTTGCGAGCAGCCTGTGCGGAAGTGTCGATGTTTTACGTTTTGAGGACACATCCTGTCCAGGTGCGGACAAAACGTGTTGTCGTAGCAGACCTTTTCGACGATTTATTGCTCGCTTCAGCTCCGAGAGCCGTGAAAGAATAGACTTGGGGAACCAAAATACTCGAGGGGCTGCCTTGTGCTCATTTCGAAGGAGGCTAGGGGGGGAGAAAACAATACAACTACAAAGTGGGTCTTTTTCGTTGAACGCTTTCACCCGCTACTGAACCCAGATTCACCTGTGTTTCGTGTGGGCTACAGCACATTTACCTCCTTTGATATTTCGCAACTGGCAGTCTCCTCAAAAGTATTTCCTACAAAGCAGGTGCAGAGAGCTTAATTTGAGATTTTCAAGTTTAGCTAACCTCTATCCAAGCGGATACTCAGGCACGTCCCGGGCGCAGAAGATACAACACGAAAACGCAAAAGGGCGGTTGACACATACCTGGAGTCGGAACTGAAGCTCACTGCGGTCACCGGGTATTTGTGCCCGTACAGCGACAGGAAGAACTTGCACGAGTCGGCGAAGTAGATCTTGACGGTGTTGTCGTGCAGGGCGACCGAGAAGAACTTGTTGTCCTCCGAGAACGCGATCGCGGTCACCGCGTCGGTGAACTCGAGTACGCTCGACTCGGCGAGGGTCACCCGCTTAGACCCCGTAGACTCGTCTGTGACCAGGTCGAGTGCCCAGAGCTTCACTTTTTTGTCCTTTCCGCCGGACGCGACGCCGCGCCGGTCGCCCTTCAGCACGACGCTCGCGACCTCGCCTTCGTGCGCGTTGAACGACTCTATCACTTCAGACTGCGCGAGGGACACCAAGTGCAAGGTTCCTTCCTTCGTGCCGACCACCAGATGCTGGTCCCCGGGAAGGAACGTGAGGGTCGTCGGTTCGGGTATGAGGACGGTCTGCGTGCAGTCGACGATGGCTCCCTCCTCGCCCTCGGCTTCGAGCTCGATGCTCCACACCTTCACGGACCCGACGGCACACGTCGCGATGAACCGGTTGCTGTGGGACATCGCGCTGCTGCGGATCTCCCCACGGTGTCCGATGATGTCGCAGCGCTTCCCTCGGGACAGTATGACTGGGTTCGTCTTCACGTCGGAGAACTCCAACAGGAACTCTTCGAACTGGTTGTCGCCGTACCCGACGAACAACCGGTCCGGCGCGCCCCGCGGCTCGTTCGCCTTCTGCGGGACGAACGCGAAGGACCTGATCTTCGAGTCGGCCCGCAGCACGACGTTGTCGAGCCGCAAATACTCCGACAGCGCGGTCCTCTGCCCAACCGCTGCCCCGTCGGCGGCGTCGGGGCCGGCGGGGTCCGGAAGGTCCGTTTCGGTGTCCTCGCGGGCTTTCGCGCGCTTGCGCTTTTTCTGCCGGGTGAGGCGGGAGGACACGCCCTTCTCGCTTTGGACCGCGAAGAACTCGATGACGCGGTCGGCGGACTGCACCGCAAGGAGCGTGTGCGACGGGTTGTACCGCATGGCAGCCACGGGGCGGTGGTTCTGGCGCTCGAGGGTGCCGTGGGGGGCGAAGGCTTCCTCCTCGGTGCCTTCCTTCTCCTGCAGGTTGTACACTTTCAGGATGTTGTCGCGGGCGCCGACGACGAGGCGGGTCTCCATCGCGTCGATGCACAGCGACGTCGCCTGCGAGCTGGCCCCGATGAAGCTGTGCACGCACGCCCGCACGTCGTGGTCCCACACCTTCACCAGCCCGTCGCCCGCGACCGACACAATCCGCTTCGTTTCCTCGAGAAACGCAAGGCCGAGGATCGCAGATTTATGCCCGCGGAGGCGGTACTGCGCGTCTTGGGTCGACACGTCCCAGACGACGATGTCCGTGTCGGATCCCCCTGACGCCACCGTCGTGCTGTCGGCGGTGATGCCGAAGCAGAGCACTTTACTCGTCAGCTTGTGCCCTAGCCCGCGGGTCATCAACCCGGACCAGTCGGCGGTCAAGTACACGGAGACGCAGCCATCGCCATACCCCACGGCAAGCTGGTCCCCCGCGGGGCTCGTCTGCAGCGCAGTGACCGGCGCGAGCTCGTTGCCGCCGGGGATGAAGCCCACGATCGCCATGGTCGCGGCGTCGAAGATGTGCACGTTCTCCAGGGCCGGCGTGCAGACGACGACGGCCTCACTGTCACCCTCGCCGGTGCGCACCAGCGCGATGTTGCCCTCGTTCGCGGAGATCACACCGGTGCAGCCCCGCGACACGTACCGCAGGTACGAACGAGGCATGGTCTCCCTTTCGTCTTTTTTCTTCTTTTCTTGTTTACCTTTCTGCCGGTGTGTTCTTATGCCAGTGTTTTTAGGGGTCTTTTTAGGGTTGAGGGGTCTTTTGAGGGGTTTTTTTAGGGGTCTTTTTAGGGGTCTTTTTAGGGGTCTTTTTAGGGGTCTTTTTAGGGGGCTTTTTAGGGGTCTTTTTAGGAGTGATTTCAGGGGTCTGTTTTTAGACCTTTGAGGGGGTCAGCAAAATGGTCCCAAGAAGAAATTTTGCACAGGTTCAGTACTCGATCGCCGGTCGGCGGTGCGAGGAGCGTGTGCGACGGGTTGTACCGCATGGCAGCCACGGGGCGGTGGTTCTGGCGCTCGAGGGTGCCGTGGGGGGCGAAGGCTTCCTCCTCGGTGCCTTCCTTCTCCTGCAGGTTGTACACTTTCAAGATGTTGTCGCGGGCGCCGACGACGAGGCGGGTCTCCATCGCGTCAATGCACAGCGACGTCGCCTGCGAGCTGGCCCCGATGAAGCTGTGCACGCACGCCCGCACGTCGTGGTCCCACACCTTCACCAGCCCGTCGCCCGCGACCGACACAATCCGCTTCGTTTCCTCGAGGAACGCAAGGCCGGGGATCGCAGATTTATGCCCGCGGAGGCGGTACTGCGCGTCTTGGGTCGACACGACCCAGACGACGATGTCCGTGTCGGATCCCCCTGACGCCACCGTCGTGCTGTCGGCGGTGATGCCGAAGCAGAGCACTTTACTCGTCAGCTTGTGCCCTAGCCCGCGGGTCATCTACCCGGACCAGTCGGCGGTCAAGTACACGGAGACGCAGCCATCGCCATACCCCACGGCAAGCTGGTCCCCCGCGGGGCTCGTCTGCAGCGCGGTGACCGGCGCGAGCTCGTTGCCGCCGGGGATGAAGCCCACGATCGCCATGGTCGCGGCGTCGAAGATGTGCACGTTCTCCAGGGCCGGCGTGCAGACGACGACGGCCTCGCGCGCGATGTTGCCCTCGTTCGCGGAGATCACACCGGTGCAGCCCCGCGACACGTACCGCAGGTACGAACGAGGCATGGTCTCCCTTTCGTCTTTTTTTTTTTCTTTTCTTTTTTACCTTTCTGCCGGTGTGTTCTTATGCCAGTGTTTTTAGGGGTCTTATTAGGGGTCTTTTTAGGGGGTCTTTTTAGGGGGTGAGGGGTCTTTTTAGGGGGCTTTTTAGGGGTCTTTTTAGGGGTCTTTTTAGGGGTCTTTTTAGGGGTCTTTTTAGGGGGTTTTTTAGGGGTCTTTTTCAGTGCTCCCGCTTACCTCCGAAATGCCGGCGGAAGCCTAAATCAGGAAAAGTTTTTTTTTTTTTTTTTTTTTTTTTTGGCAATGTCGCGGTGTCGCGCTTTTTTAGCAGTGTCTGTCCGTGCTCCCACGGTGAGCTGGAGTTTGAGATGGGTTGCTCCACCACAAGCGTACCGCACCACACCCGCTGTTGTGTAGCTTTGACTCCAGCTTCTGAGATTGGATCCCACCGCCAACCCCCCAACATGCCGGAGGAAGCAAACACCAGCAATTTCATGCTGTTCGTGCAGTGCACAAGCTGGGTAGTGGTAGATAGATGCAGATGCCACTGCAGTGTGTCAGCCGAGAAGGTGCTGAGCATTAGAAATCCTCACAAGCGAGATCTCATGCCGGGATATCACTGCACTTCTACCAGTCATCAGCACACCTTACAAATTTGATATGAATCCTTTGCCGGTGGACAATTTGAACAAAACGAGACAAATAATGAGATAGTCCTACATAGTCAAGAACACCTGCGCCGCAGGCGCGGAAAAAATTGGAGGCCTTGTCAGGGGCAGTACGAAGATCCCGAAAACTGGCATGGTGTCACACACAGCGGTCTGCCCAAAGAGTATTTGAGAGCACAAAGACTCCTGGTAAGCATGAGGATAGACACTGTCCTTCCCTCTTCACAATTTTGTGTTGGCTCAGTCAGTTTTGACGCCAAATGTGACAACATGCTCGCACCATCAGCCACATCTTGTGCCCCAGGCGCTGTTTTTTGACGCAGTCCGTGCCGCAGGTACCAAAGCCGAGGTAGAAAGATTCTGCAAAGACTTCATGACCAGTACTAGTCGCGAGCTACACCCACACGGGTTCACTCCTACGCCCCAGGTACCAGGCCGGAGGAATTCCTCAGGGCCCCCCGGAGGAATTCCTCCGGAGGAATTCCTCCGGGGCATTTTTCAGCACCTTCTTTTGAGGAATTCCTCCGGGTTTTTCCTAGCGGGAGCACTGGTCTTTTTAGGGGTCTTTTTCGGGGTCTTTTTAGGGGGTCTTTTTAGAGTGAAAGTTCGCTTGAAACTCCGGGGTTTTTAGGGGTCTGTTTAGGGGTCTTTTTAGGGGTCTTTTTAGGGGTCTTTACAGGGGTCTTTTTAGGAGTGATTTCAGGGGTCAGCAAAATGGTCCCAAGAAGAAATTTCGCACAGGTTCAGTATATGAACTCGATCGCCGGTCGGCGGTGCGAGGAGCGTGTGCGACGGGTGGTGGTTCTGGCGCTCGAGGGTGCCGTGGGGGGCGAAGGCTTCCTCCTCGGTGCCTTCCTTCTCCTGCAGGTTGTACACTTTCAGGATGTTGTCGCGGGCGCCGACGACGAGGCGGGTCTCCATCGCGTCAATGCACAGCGACGTCGCCTGCGAGCTGGCCCCGATGAAGCTGCGCACGCACGCCCGCACGTCGTGGTCCCACACCTTCACCAGCCCGTCGCCCGCGATCCGCTTCGTTTCCTCGAGAAACGCGAGGCCGAGGATCGCGGCAACTGCTTGCCATATGTACAGGACTGTTTATGACCGACATCAGTAGCAAATTTGTTGCATTAGTGTGTGGGCCTTTGAAGCGTGGATGATGCCTCTCGCGCTGCTCCCCTTGAGGTTCCTGGCTCATGCCAAAGCGCCGCCGCCCGGGTTAAGGGGTTGCGGCATCAGGCGTGGGCCAGGGAGGCTGTTCGGAGGGGTCACCACCCACCGAATTTGTTGCATTAGTGTGATTGTCAGGCCTTCGACTACCCTGAGCAACGCAATGTGCACACTCCGTGACTACGTTACAGCAGATGGAACGCGTTTGTAGCGCCGCCGCGGGGGCGGCCTACGATACCAGTACATTCCTTCAAGGGATGTAGTCTTGGGCACGTTCTGCTTTTTTCCGGTACAGGTGCGCTCGCAACAAACGGGGAAGAAACAGAGGAACGGAAACGTCAAGCAGCACAGGCACTGAAGGACAAGAGCCGGCGACGACTCTGCGCGAAGAGGAAGAGGACTACATCAGAAGTACAACCAATACACACACGAGGCAGAAGGGGGAGGGAAGGGGGGTACAACGGGTGCCTCACGTTCGGTACACGGCGGAATCCAGCCACAGAAGCTGGGTTAAAAAGCGGGTGCCGCATGTGCTCTTGGAGTGTACGTTTGCGCGCGTTTCGGGTAGCACACCGCTTTTCGGCACACCCTCGTTAACACCAGCTTCTGAGGGGCTGGACGACACCGTGTGATGTTGCTAGACCGCTCAATGTGGATGCTAGCTTTGCACTGTGGTCTGAGGAATTTGCGCATTACTGTTAGCGCTTAGCCATAACTTATTCGGCAGGCGAGCAGCGTGACATTCACAACCGTGACTTCCAGAGATTAGAAACGCGGGCTTCTCTATTGGAATTGCTGTGAAGTGTACCGGCCCGAGGATTCAAACATGGTCATGAAGGGAATAGTCGAGTCGCAGCTCTTGACAAGATTTCGTTTGTGCGATTCGACCTGTACGTGAAGGAACCTGTCGCTTTCCAGGTCGCTGCGATGAAGACGAAGGCGGCAAGGACAGGCGCTTCATTTTGTAGTCCGCGTCGGTTGATCGTTTTCCCACTTGTATGCTACCCGTCGAAGGCGGCAAGGACAGGCGCTTCGTTTTGTAGTGCGTGTCGCTTGATCTTTTTCCCACTTGTATGCTACCCATGCTTCATTTTCAGGTTCAGAATTCAGGTTCGGAACTCTGATCAACCACCCAAAACACGCTGCCAATGTCTTGCAATACATTGTGAAGGCTCTTACAATACATTGTGAAGGCTCTTACAATACATTGTGAAGGCTCTTACAATACATTGTGAAGGCCAGCCCGCGAGACTGGTAGTACTACGAAGCCAGCGATCCGAGTCGATTTCCCGCTCAATTCCTTGTTCTGACTCACACGTGGCGCGAGGCAGGCGACCCCGAACGAGAGCGGCTCCGGCTCGCCGTGGAGGCGGCGAGAAGCTCCATGAGGTACCGCGTGCCGTCCGCCTGCTCAGCGCTCGACTCGGCGAACTTGGAGACGTGCTCGTGGATCGTGCCTGCGTCGTGTATGTTAGCGTTTATTGCGGTTTAAACGTTCGGTGTGTTAGGGTCTCCGGTTGACCATTGAGGCTGGGAGTCGGGTAGCGACAGGGATGTAGACATACTTGCACAACAGTAATAAAGTGAGAGGGCAGGCCTGGTCACGGAAACTATCCTCAAAGCTTGCTGCGCTCGGTTCGCGCTATATCATAAATGGTCAGTACGACACTTTTTTTTTTTTTTTTCCCGACGACAACTAGTGTCAGACTAGCCTACCCGAAGGCAGTTGATTTCTTTAGGCGAGGTTTCTCTACCGGCGGAAGTTGTTTGGGTTAGCGTTTTTTTTTTTTTTTTTTTTTTTTTTTTCCCGACGACAACTAGTGTCAGACTAGCCTACCCGAAGGCAGTTGATTTCTTTAGGCGAGGTTTCTCTACCGGCGGAAGTTGTTTGGGTTAGCGTTTTTTTTTTTTTTTTTTTTCTCCTTCCGTTGATATCGTTAGTCATTCACTCTCCCTTTTCCCTACCGCTCCGATCCCTTCTCTTTCCACTTCTTCCTCTTCCGTTGCCCCCCACACAAGACGCAGTGCTGATTTACTCGAGATATCTCAAAACTAGCGAGGACCACCGTGCCGCTAACGGGTCGTCGCACAGGACCTTCACGCGTTTCGCCACGTGCCGGATCGTGTCTCTTCGTTTCTTTGCAAAGTCCGCGAGCAGTCCCTTCAGTTGTGGCGGGTCGGTGGGGTATGCGTGACGGATGTCGGACACTTCGTTGTGCGTCGCATCATCTGCGAGCAGGACGTGTTGCGCGTTGGCCAGCGCCGCGCACCGCTTGCAGGCGATCCGGGTGGCTCGCGGCATCACCGCTCGCCGGATAATCGCTTGCAAGAGGTCCACGGCGCCGGGCAGTGCTTCGAGGGAGCGGAGCGTACTCCCCTTCGTTGTCTCCGCCGACGCAAGTTCCCGTATGCTCCTCGTCGCCGTCTTTGTCCGGCTGTACTGCCACACGCGCTTCACGTACCGAATGGGGCTCTCCAGCTGCGGGAAGTCCTCTGCGGCGTAACAGCAAACAGCTCCTACCCCGTTCTTCCGATACAGGAGCTCAACGTCCAGAACCGGAAGTCTCTCCTGGAGGGCCCGCGTCGCCGCCTCATCTGCGCCGTTGATGTCGGTGTTGTCGGCGTGTCCCTTACCCCATCGGAGGCACTGCACATACTCGCCGACCACGCCTGCCACGGGGTCACCGGGCTCCTTTCGGCGGATTCGCAGGATGGCCGCTTCGCTGTCGCTGTACCACGAAACCCTCTCGGGGGCGACATCCCACCGTCTCAGCACGGTTGCCAACAGCATCATTGCCGCCAGTTCGGTCTCTGTGCTCGAGGTCACGGTTCCGCTTAGCAGGCAGCCGAAGGACATCGTTCCGAAATTGACTCCGGCGGACCCGCGCGATTCGTCCTCGAGAAAACCCCCATCGCTCGCCACCACAACATCATGCGTCAACAAGAATTCCCGGCCCAGCATCACGTCGATCTGCGAGAGTATGTCCTCTCCCACGGCTGTTTGTCGGGGGGGCCTTCGACGGAAGCCTGCTACAGGGAGGGCGTCCCTTTCTTCGTTGGGTCGGTGAGCCAGGTACGCCCGCGTTCGTTGAAGTGCCGCGTAATGTTCCACGTTCGGGCACGCGAAGCCGTCCTTGCACCATGCAAATTCCTTAATCCCTCTACTGTGGCGATGCTTCGGGAAGAGACTTGCGTGAGAAGCTACCAGCTTGGGTGCTCTTGGGTCGAAGCAGGAGGATAGGCAGTGCATGGACAGGGTGGGCAGTACGTGGCTGCGGAAGAAGGCACACTTACGTCTTGTCGAGCGGTAGACGTGGGAGTTGGTGAAGTCTACCAGGCGTGCCAGCCTTTCCAAGTTCTTCGCGTCATTCTCGCACCCACTCGTTCGTCTGTCCGCGTGCAGGCAGGCACCCAGCAGTTTTGCGCGGTTCACGGTCTCGCGGTGAGGTTCAGTGCTCCACACGAAGGGAGTCTTCGCCACTACAAGGATCTTGTCTTCAGCCAGCTCCAACCCTTTCGACGCCGACCACGATTGGAGCGCCCCAAAAGTAGCTGGGAGGCGTGACCTTGTTGTTCGGGCCACCAGATCATCGACGTACGCCCGGGTCTCTTCCCTCGGGGGGGGCTCGCAGGTGTACAGTACGAAGAGGAGTACGCTGAGGGGTGAGCCTTGGAGTACGCCTCGCCCCAAGCCGACCGGCGGGGTAAACCCGTCGTAGTGAACAATCGTCACCTCCTGGCCCTCGATTACCCTTGCTACTGTCTTCGCCCATTCGGGGCCAAGCAGCCTCTCTACTGTCTGTATCAGCCTTCCGTGCGGAATCGAGTCGAAGGCGGCCCGGACGTCTACCAGGAGCAGCAAGCGCTCGTCGTCTTCCTCAGAACCCATCTCTGATTCCAGCCACTCCCGTGCATGGAGGACCACCTGCGCCGCCCCGCTTTGCCTACCGCATCCGAACTGGAACTCGTGCATCAGGACCAATGACTGTACCAACGGTTTCATTTTCAGATACAATGCCGAGTGCTGCAGTTTTGCAAAGAGAGGCATTATTGCAATTGGCCGGTACCCCCTCGGATCCGACGTTCGCATCGCCTTCCCCTTCCAGAATAAGAAAATCCAAGACACTCGCTGTCGCGCCGGTACGCCCTCACGAGTCCATCTGTTGAGCTCAGCTGTCGTTGACTCAAGAGTTCTCTCTGACATTGTTTTTAAAAACTTCGGTGAGAAGTCAGCTGTTCGAGCAGTGGACCGGATGACAGCTATCGCCGCGCTGACGTCTTCGGCCGACAACGCAATCGGTACGGCGTCGCGGGGCAGGATTATCGGTGGGTGTAGGGCGTCAGATTGGTATTTGTTCCGGAGGAACGCCGTAAAGACGGCGGGATTCTCCAGCATCGGTGGCTGATAAGGTGATGACAGGTTTGGAGACTTGTGGTGTTGCCCGGCCGCGTCCAATTTCTTTCGGATCGACCGAATCTCTGCATTTAGGGTCGACTTCAGTTGTGCGCCGGCGCTGCTTCGGAGTATAATTCGACGATATAGGGCATCCTGCAGCCTCGCCACCTTCGTGCTTCTGGGTCGAGGGGGTGGGCGAGCACCCGTTTCATCGAGGGCGTCGAGCATCTGGGAAAAGGTCGCTTGGTCGAGGGTTTGGCGCTTTGTGGGGTACACCATGGCCGGAGGCCTCTTCAGGCTCTTGTCGAAGCGTAGGGACAGAACAGCATGGTCGCTTCCTCCGGTGAATCGAATGCTGCTCAAGCTCCATCGAGACCTTCTCGGCACGAAAGCTCTGTCCAGCGACGACGTGGCGTTCGACCTCGAAAAAGTTGTTCGCGACCGCACCAATTCCTGCAGATTCTCCCTCCGCATGCGGCGCTCCACCTGGGGCGTAGTTCGTGGGTTAAAGTCGCCGACAACCGCGAAGTCGGTCATGCAGTCCCGCGCCCGCTGCGCTATCCAGTCTCCGAGTCGGTCGGTCAGGGAATCGCGTTTGTGGCAAGGGACGTACACACTCACTACCCTTAGTGTCTCGCCCGCCACCTGCAGGTCTGCGCTGCACGCACCGTAACCGGTGTAGCACTGAGATACTGTAATCAGGGATTGCTTCTTGATCAGTATCGCCGTCCGGGCCAGGGGGTGCCCGTCCGCGTAGGGGCAAGTGCCCACCACCACGACAGTCCATCCGGCACGGGTTGCGTATTCGCGGAAGATCGTGGGCTCGCGGCCAATCTCGTTCACCGCCAGGACATCGGCAGCCGGCAAGCGTGAGAAAAATCTCTCTAAACACATCTTACAGGAGGCATTACACGACAGGAGGATCAAGTGCCTGTCGAGAGGGAGGAAACGGCGGGCTCTCAGGGGCGGAATGACTAGCGGCGGGTGCGCTCCTTGCGGTCGGAAGGAGTTGGTTGAAGCTGATATCGGGTGTGTTTGGGAGGAACTGACTGATGATTCGGGAGGTATGGAAAGGGAGGGATTGACTGATGCGGCTGATAAGCAGTTGTTGGGTTGCTTGTCACTGACTCGTTCACCGTGGCTAATATGAGCCGTCCTCGGGGTCGACCCTAGGACGGGGGGTTCCTCCGGGATTTTTTTTTTTGTTTGTTGCGCGCTAGCGGAACTCACCTGTTTGGGTAAGCTTCGTGTAGCACGCTGCCAACTGCTGATATAATGATGCATTCCTAACACAGAAAAACTACGTACCCAACAAGTTTGGCCAAGCGAGCGTTCTCGCCACGCAAAGCTTCGATCGTGCGAGCCTGCTGGTGGCAGTGGGCGCAGCCGGCGGGCGACGCCGGCGGTTGGGGGAGGTACGGGTTCATCATCTCGGACTTGGCGCGCTGCTTGGCCGCGAGCTGCCAGTTGTGGCGCCTCTCCGCCGGGTAGTAAGGGGCTGCTTCGTCCTTATTTCGACGGAGGCCAGAACCAAGAAACAGGATACAAGGGCACAATTTGCGTTGAACCGGAACACAACGGCACGAATTTGTTTCGGGCAACAATATAAGGGAAGGTTTCCTTGTTACTTGGTACTTAATGTCAATAATACTGATAGTAGATGTTTCGTTGGTTTGGTAATAAAGTGAGAGGGCAGGCCTGGTCACGGAAACTATCCTCAAAGCTTGCTGCGCTCGGTTCGCGCTATATCATAAATGGTCAGTACGACACTTTTTTTTGTTTGTTGCGCGCTAGCGAAAATCACCTGCTTTGGTAAGCTTCGTGTACCACGCTGCCAACTGCTGACTAAAATGCATTGTTAACACAGACAAACTACGTACCAACAAGTTTGACCAAGCGAGTGTTCTCGCCACGCAAAGCTTCGATCGTGCGAGCCTGCTGGTGGCAGTGGGCGCAGCCGGTGGGCGACGCCGGCGGTTGGGGGAGGTACGGGTTCCGGGGCGACGACGCCCCCGGCAGCGCCTCGGACTTGGCGCGCTGCTTGGCCGCGAGCTGCCAGTTGTGGCGCCTCTCCGCCGGGTAGTAAGGGGCTGCTTCGTCCTTATTACGACGGAGGCCAGAACCAAGAAACAGGATACAAGGGCACAATTTGCGTTGAACCGGAACACAACGGCACGAATTTGTTTCGGGCAACAATATAAGGGAAGGTTTCCTTGTTACTTGGTACTTAATGTCAATAATACTGATAGTAGATGTTTCGTTGGTTTGGTAATAAAGTGAGAGGGCAGGCCTGGTCACGGAAACTATCCTCAAAGCTTGCTGCGCTCGGTTCGCGCTATATCATAAATGGTCAGTACGACACTTTTTTTGTTGTTTGTTGCGCGCTAGCGGAACTCACCTGTTTGGGTAAGCTTCGTGTAGCACGCTGCCAACTGCTGATTTAATGATGCATTCCTAACACAGAAAAACTACGTACCCAACAAGTTTGACCAAGCGAGCGTTCTCGCCACGCAAAGCTTCGATCGTGCGAGCCTGCTGGTGGCAGTGGGCGCAGCCGGTGGGCGACGCCGGCGGTTGGGGGAGGTACGGGTTCATCATCTCGGACTTGGCGCGCTGCTTGGCCGCGAGCTGCCAGTTGTGGCGCCTCTCCGCCGGGTAGTAAGGGGCTGCTTCGTCCTTATTTCGACGGAGGCCAGAACCAAGAAACAGGATACAAGGGCACAATTTGCGTTGAACCGGAACACAACGGCACGAATTTGTTTCGGGCAACAATATAAGGGAAGGTTTCCTTGTTACTTGGTACTTAATGTCAATAATACTGATAGTAGATGTTTCGTTGGTTTGGTAATAAAGTGAGAGGGCAGGCCTGGTCACGGAAACTATCCTCAAAGCTTGCTGCGCTCGGTTCGCGCTATATCATAAATGGTCAGTACGACACTTTTTTTTTTGTTTGTTGCGCGCTAGCGGAACTCACCTGTTTGGGATTTAATGATGCATTCCTAACACAGAAAAACTACGTACCCAACAAGTTTGACCAAGCGAGCGTTCTCGCCACGCAAAGCTTCGATCGTGCGAGCCTGCTGGTGGCAGTGGGCGCAGCCGGCGGGCGACGCCGGCGGTTGGGGAAGGTACGGGTTCATCATCTCGGACTTGGCGCGCTGCTTGGCCGCGAGCTGCCAGTTGTGGCGCCTCTCCGCCGGGTAGTAAGGGGCTGCTTCGTCCTTATTTCGACGGAGGCCAGAACCAAGAAACAGGATACAAGGGCACAATTTGCGTTGAACCGGAACACAACGGCACGAATTTGTTTCGGGCAACAATATAAGGGAGGGTTTCCTTGTTACTTGGTACTTAATGTCAATAATACTGATAGTAGATGTTTCGTTGGTTTGGTAATAAAGTGAGAGGGCAGGCCTGGTCACGGAAACTGTCCTCAAAGCTTGCTGCGCTCGGTTCGCGCTATATCATAAATGGTCAGTACGACACTTTTTTTTGTTTGTTGCGCGCTAGCGAAAATCACCTGCTTTGGTAAGCTTCGTGTACCACGCTGCCAACTGCTGACTAAAATGCATTGTTAACACAGACAAACTACGTACCAACAAGTTTGACCAAGCGAGCGTTCTCGCCACGCAAAGCTTCGATCGTGCGAGCCTGCTGGTGGCAGTGGGCGCAGCCGGCGGGCGACGCCGGCGGTTGGGGGAGGTACGGGTTCATCATCTCGGACTTGGCGCGCTGCTTGGCCGCGAGCTGCCAGTTGTGGCGCCTCTCCGCCGGGTAGTAAGGGGCTGCTTCGTCCTTATTTCGACGGAGGCCAGAACCAAGAAACAGGATACAAGGGCACAATTTGCGTTGAACCGGAACACAACGGCACGAATTTGTTTCGGGCAACAATATAAGGGAAGGTTTCCTTGTTACTTGGTACTTAATGTCAATAATACTGATAGTAGATGTTTCGTTGGTTTGGTAATAAAGTGAGAGGGCAGGCCTGGTCACGGAAACTATCCTCAAAGCTTGCTGCGCTCGGTTCGCGCTATATCATAAATGGTCAGTACGACACTTTTTTTGTTGTTTGTTGCGCGCTAGCGGAACTCACCTGTTTGGGTAAGCTTCGTGTAGCACGCTGCCAACTGCTGATTTAATGATGCATTCCTAACACAGAAAAACTACGTACCCAACAAGTTTGACCAAGCGAGCGTTCTCGCCACGCAAAGCTTCGATCGTGCGAGCCTGCTGGTGGCAGTGGGCGCAGCCGGTGGGCGACGCCGGCGGTTGGGGGAGGTACGGGTTCATCATCTCGGACTTGGCGCGCTGCTTGGCCGCGAGCTGCCAGTTGTGGCGCCTCTCCGCCGGGTAGTAAGGGGCTGCTTCGTCCTTATTTCGACGGAGGCCAGAACCAAGAAACAGGATACAAGGGCACAATTTGCGTTGAACCGGAACACAACGGCACGAATTTGTTTCGGGCAACAATATAAGGGAAGGTTTCCTTGTTACTTGGTACTTAATGTCAATAATACTGATAGTAGATGTTTCGTTGGTTTGGTAATAAAGTGAGAGGGCAGGCCTGGTCACGGAAACTATCCTCAAAGCTTGCTGCGCTCGGTTCGCGCTATATCATAAATGGTCAGTACGACACTTTTTTTTGTTTGTTGCGCGCTAACGAAAATCACCTGCTTTGGTAAGCTTCGTGTACCACGCTGCCAACTGCTGACTAAAATGCATTGTTAACACAGACAAGCTACGTACCAACAAGTTTGACCAAGCGAGCGTTCTCGCCACGCAAAGCTTCGATCGTGCGAGCCTGCTGGTGGCAGTGGGCGCAGCCGGTGGGCGACGCCGGCGGTTGGGGGAGGTACGGGTTCCGGGGCGACGACGCCCCCGGCAGCGCCTCGGACTTGGCGCGCTGCTTGGCCGCGAGCTGCCAGTTGTGGCGCCTCTCCGCCGGGTAGTAAGGGGCCGGCGACGTCGAGCGCGCCGACGGCTTCTCGAAGCGGACGCTGAAGGAGCCGGCGGTCGACATGACGATCTTAGGTTGCAGCTCGTTGTACATGATGTCCGGGGCCGACAGGCAGGCTTCGCGGACGCGCGGGCTGGTTATCAACGGCGGGGGTAGCGCTCCTGCCATCTTCCTTCGCGCAGTCGATCGATTCCCGTCGGTCTGCCGCCAGGCGGTCGTCGCAAAATGTTTCCCTCCGTGGTATACCAGGTTTGTGCGAGTCTTGCGGCCTTGTCTATTGTTTGCCTTCTGTTGCGGCGTGCCTCGTCGTCTTCTCTCTCTCTCTCTTATTTTTTTTTTTTTCAGCAACAGAGGGAGACAGCGCTGGTTTCGCTGCGTGCGTGTGTGTGCGCACCACACCAGCCAGGGGGTGGGGGCAGACGGACAGCAGAGCTCGGTGTGGTTAAATGGTGCCTCGCACGCGCCCTTCGCCTGGGATCAGGCTGACAAGTACTACAGACCCGCGACAGCGGGTGGCGGCTGGATGGGTGTGCGGTGGTCGGAGGGCACCTCGGTCGCTGTTTTCCCCGTATCTCCAGCGCGGGGGTGCGTGCCGATGGGGTGTGGTGTGTGTGTGGGTGACGACGTGTTCTCTCCCCCGACCCGCCCCGGTTGTGCCTGCTTGAGAGTTCGGTTCGTGGGGCGGCGCCACACGTCTAGTCTCGTGACACGACTCCAGAACGAGAAACCCAGTCAAGGCAAACGTCACTTGATACAGAACGTGCTAAGAACATGTGGGCGACTAATGTTCGAGGGGGAAAAAACCTTTCCCCCCTATGTGCGGCGGGCTAAAAAAAAAAATAGCCCTAACGTGTGGAAATCCACACGTTCCACACGTGGAGCGCAAGCCCTGGGGAAGTACATTCGCAAGGCTGAAACTTAAGCCCTTCCGGAGGGGAGGGACGTTGACCAGCGCGAACCGGCTTCTGGGGAATATATGGGTCAAACTCGGGACGAAACCTAGTGC
Source organism: Diplonema papillatum (assembly GCA_030068145.1). NCBI lineage: Eukaryota > Euglenozoa > Diplonemea > Diplonemida > Diplonemidae > Diplonema > Diplonema papillatum. Next base: position 128,681 of record JAPJBO010000122.1, read on the forward strand.
TCCTTGGGAAAGGTTTCGTAACGCATCTCTTACACAGCAGCAAACGTTGATATTTTTGGGTGGCGAGAGAAAGATATTCTCCTTTCTTCTTATGGTTTATCGAAACAAAGGAGGGGGCAAGCTACATTCCTAGGACCGGCTGTGCGTAAATAATAAGAGCCACGTCACTTTTTTGGCGTGTCTTTACTCCGCAGACAAAGTGTCCAAAAATCAAGCTCGGGGTTGTGGCTTTTTTCGACATAAGATTGAAGTGTCCCCCGTCCGTAAGGGGTTAAAGGAATCGACGGAATGACACCACTAGGCGCGGAGTATGTGGTTAGGTCGGGAATATCTCAAGGATGGACCGACTTGAGAGCTCTTTCTCGATGAATTGTGTGATGGTTTGTCAGGTTGATTCCATATCTCGACCCTTATACGGAGGGGCGCGTCGTTGAGTGGGGAGTGTCTTTTGGCGCTCTGTGGGTCATGTCATACTCCCCGGAGCACGCGGCGCAACAAGAAGTGGCAAAGAAATGCGGAACGAGACAAAATGCGAACCACTTCCCGAAGGCAGAAGGGCCGTGGGCGCCGTTCTCTTTACGCAGCAGAGCTACCGCAAGTCCATGCAGAGCGGCTTGCAGAGCCCGCCGAGGGATAGCTGAAAGGCGGTGGGGAAAAACTTAGTTTTAATGTTTAGGCACAACACTGCCTCGCATGCATGTTTGATGCTAGCATCAAGTCTTCATCGAAGGATGGAGGAGGTTTTTGTTGACCTTGGCCGGAATCCCCCGGAAGGACGGGCAAGACTTCACAAAGTCCCTGGGGGGTGGGGGGGTCAGCCCTCTTGCTAAGGATCAGCCTCTTTGGCCGGATGGCCGGATAAACGAGACGATGGATGGATGGATGGTTCTTAACAAGATGCCTGGGGGTTTGCTTGAGCGAACCACGTGGGTTCGCCTTTGATTGGCCACGTCCAGTCGTGCTGCAGAATCCGATGGACTTCCTTGATCAACCGCAGTTGAATCAGTGGTGACAGCAGTTTTATCTTTTCCGTCTGCTTTCGTGACCATGCTTTGTCTTTATCAAGCTTTTTACAACAATTGTGTCTCGCACCCTTCGTGATGATCCTGCCGGTTAAACAACATGATCTCGAAAGTAAAATGGTCTCGGTAGACGTTTCCTCTCGAGCCATGCCTTTGCTTGGGTGATCTCGATTTGACTTGCTGGCAAAGGGAAGGCGTGGTTACTGTTGGGACGTTTGGGATATTTTCCTTTGAACATTGCAGTTCGAACTCCGCAAAATGTTCTCTGACGAGGAAAGCGGAGGGGGATGCTACTGGCCTGATCGATTGGCGCCGTTCTGTGATACTCAGGGGACGGCAGGGATAACGTTTTCTTTCTAGATTGCTCGTGTCGAGAAGTGTCGGCCTTTGCAAGCACCGAACAACGGGTGCCGTCGTGTTCGTCGCCCAGGGCGCAAAACAAGGGGTGGTATCTCGGCACCATTGTCGGGCAAAGCATGTTACTGTGCAGGAATGCCGCATAACTGCTTATTTTGACGGCAAAAGATGGTCCACATTTCTCTTGTGGTTCACTACTCAGCAGAGTCCGCGGAGGTCTCGAGCGTGGTGAACACGACGTTATAGTCGGTTCAGTCTGAGTTTGAGGTTTTGAGGCTGAGTTCAGCCACCATCGTCATCCCTTACCGAAGGGATAGGTCCATTCACGCGCGTCCTTTAATCAGGAGACGAGGCCTCTCCTCAGAAGACTCGAAGCGGCAAGCGGGAGCGGAGAACTCCGTTTGACCTGGGGTTTGAGTCTGTGAGCTTGAGGTTGAGTTCAGCCGTCGAGCCACACCATCGCCATATTGAACCCAAGGGACAGAAGGAAGCCCAATGGGTCCATTCATTTCGCAGCCTTCAATCAGGAGACTCACGGAGACGAGACCTCTCCGTGAAAGACTTGAAGCGGCACACGGGAGGTGGAAACCCCCGGTTTGAGTTTGGCTTCGAGAGCTTGAGGTTGAGTTTGCCCTACGCGAGGACGGCGCGCGAGACGATGAGACGCATGACTTTGTTGGTGCCTTCGAGGATCCGGTGCACGCGGAGGAACCGCTCGATGGGGTACGACTGCAGGTACCCGTACCCGCCGTGCAGCTGCAGGGCGTCGTCGACCACGTTCCAGCAGTCCTCAGCCACCTTCATCTTCGCCATGGCGCAGAACGCGGTTTTGTCCGGATGCCCCTGGTCCATCGCAGCAGCCGCCTGCCGGACTAACAGCCTGGACGCGTGCACCCTAGCCGCCATGTCGGCCAGCTTGAACTGCGTGTTCTGAAAGCTGCTGATGCTCTTGCCGAACTGTTGCCGCTCCTTCGTGTACGCCACCGCCAGGTCCAGCGACCGCTGCGCGGCACCCAGGGAGCAGGTTGCCATGCGAATCCAGCCCCTGTGCAGCCCCACCATATCTCGAACCCAAGGGACAGAAGGAGTCCCAACAGGTCCATTCATTTCACAGTCTTTCAATCAGGAGACGAGACCTCTCCTTAACACTTAAAGACTGGAAGCGGCACATGGGAGGTGGAGAGGTGGAAAACCCCCCGGTTTGAGTTTGAGGTTGAGTTTGCCCTACGCGAGGACGGCGCGCGAGACGATGAGACGCATGACTTCGTTGGTGCCTTCGAGGATCCGGTGCACGCGGAGGTCGCGGAGGAACCGCTCGATGGGGTACGACTGCAGGTACCCGTACCCGCCGTGCAGCTGCAGGGCGTCGTCGACCACGTTCCAGCAGTCCTCGGTCACCTTCATCTTCGCCATGGCGCAGAACGCGGTTTTGTCCGGATGCTCCTGGTCCATCGCAGCGGCCGCCTGCCGGACTAACAGTCGGGACGCGTGCACACGAGCCGCCATGTCGGCCAGCTTGAACTGCGTGTTCTGAAAGCTGCTGATGCTCTTGCCGAACTGTTGCCGCTCCTTCGTGTACGCCACCGCCAGGTCCAGCGACCGTTGCGCGGCGCCCAGGGAGCAGGTTGCGATGTTGATCCGCCCCCCGTCGAGCCCCATCATAGCCATCCCAAACCCCTTCCCCTCGACGCCGCCCAGCAGATTCTCCGCCGGAACGACGGCGTCCTCGAAGATGACCTGCCGAGTCGGCTGGCAGTTCCACCCCATTTTGCTCTCGTTCGCCCCGAACGAGAGCCCGGGGGTGTCCTTCGGGACCACGATGCACGAGATTCCCTTCGCCCCTTCCCCCGTGCGCAGCATGACCACGTAGTACTTCGCGGTGCCGGCTCCGGAAATGAAGCACTTCGAGCCGTTTATCACGTAATTCGACCCGTCCTTCACCGCCTTGGTCCGCAGGGACGCGGCATCCGACCCGCTTCCAGGCTCCGTGAGGCAGTAGCTCATGAGGTTCTCCATCGAGCAGACGTCCGGCAGGATGCGCTCCCGCTGCTCTTCGGTCCCGAAGCGGTCGACCATCCAGCAGCACATGTTGTGGATGGTCACGAACGCCGTGAACGACGGGCAGGCCCCAGACAGCTGCTCGAAGATCACGCTCGCGTCCAGCCGCCCCGCGCCGGTGCCGTGGTCGTCCTTCACGTACACAGCCCCGAACCCCAACTCGCCAGCCTTCGCCAGAACGTCGGTCGGAAAGTGCTGCAGGCAAGAGTAGTGTGTTGCTGGGATGGGGAGAACCTTAGTTTAATGTTTCGGCAGGTCATACCTGCTTGACGCTAGCAGCAAGTAGATGTTGTATGGAAAAGAAACGCAAAGATGGGAAAAGGGAGTGTAGAGCACCCAAAATAGGTTACGTCAGTTTTTTTTTAAGGCCACAGGATTGAATCGAGTTGGATCATTCGGACGTGTATTTAGCAGTGGAGTGGCCGATCGCTATCCAACTGGCCCAGAGAAGGCACCTTCCCGCGCAGATTGCGCCGGTTTACTGAGCTTCCACACACCTTGGTAGCATCCCACTTCGCTGCATGCGGCTCGATCTCCGTCGCTGCAAACGATCTTGCGGCGTCCTGTTGAATGGGGTTTGAGACGATGAACGAAGGTGAAATGGGTCGGTTTGCGACGATTTGGGTGGAGATCCCCCGGAGGGGTACATTACACCTCGGCTGTTCTTTTTTAGCGTTAAATTCCGCTCCTTCGAGGGGTCACTCGGAGCCGTTGCTCCCACTCGTCCCGCGCATTTAACGTACATTTAATGCCGCGTTCGCCCAAACAGAATACGTGGTTACGGTCCTTAGCTGGCCTGCTAAAGCTGTGGGACAGAGCCGACGGCGCAGCCGCTGCTAGCAGGGGCGGCCTGTGCGGGACTGACTAAGCGACGGAGGCGGCAGGTGCGCAACCGTGGCTGTGAGTCTAACAGACGGAGCTCAGCTGGCGGCGAGCAAGCTTGCGTTTGCTGGCCGACCGCGCCATTCAGCTCACGTGTCTATTGGATTGTCCCAATGGCTCTTATCCCAATGGACCTTTGGCGCAGCGCCCGAACGAAGGAGGGCGGGGAGGAAGCCCCGAACGGGAGCTAGCAACCGCGTCTCCTTCGCGACATCAGGGGACTGAAGCGCTGCCAGGACCAGCCAGCGGTCGGCCCTAGCGCACTTCGCTATTGCTGCGTCAACAACACGCTGGTCGACTTCCCCCCTTCTGCAGTGCAGGATGCCCCGGATGGGGAGTCCCGCCCCAAGCGTGTAGGAGCTTGCGTGGGCAGGGCCGCGATGTTATTCCCGGGACCTTGTCACGCACGCGTTGCCCGGGGCGACGTCGTTGTCCCCACGCCGAGATCAGATCCGGTCGGCACGGATGACCTGCCTCGACCTTGCCAGGACGTCGGGTTGGCGGTGCAGCAGGTCTTCTTTGGTGATCTCGGACTGACCGGGCGGGCCAGGCGAGTGGGTGACGTACCCACTAACTCCGATACTGGGCAGCCCGTCCTGAGGTGATGCAGCAGGTGGCGCCCCAGGTACCCAGATCCCGCGGCATCTCGTACCGGGGGGTCCACGTCGCGCAGACCAGCGGAAGTTGCAAGGACGTCTCTTTCCAGCTGGTCAAGAAATTCGCTGCCGTACTTGAGGTGAGGCAGCAGGGCGTCGGCGCCCTGGATACCCAGATCCCGCATCTCGTCTGGAAGGCCAATGTGGGCCCATGCGGCGGAAGTTGCGAGGACCTCTCTTTCCCAGCGGATCAAGAAATCCAGGCGCATGCGCTGGGCCTCCGAACCGGTGTCAGTGTGCAGGAAGTGCCGCGGTTATTTCGTCGTGATCTGGGACATGTCCCTGTCCACCGGTAAGGCGCCGAGGGCGCGCTCGGCGAACTCATACCTCCTCAGCACGCCTCGGAGCTGGAACTTGACTCCGGCGGACCAGAAGCCGACAGTCGGCGCTGCAATACGCAGCGTCCGGAGTGAGAGATGAGTTGGTGCTGATGCGCGGATGAGGTGAGTCCCTTCCGCGTTGATAGAGTGACGACGAACTTTCAAATATTAAACAGGGGGTAAACACCGCCGGCGAGTCAGCCATTGAGCCCCATGTGTCAAGGTCGAACCCGGCTGGTGACCCTCCTGGGAGGTACGGCAGCATGTCTAAGGGCTGCACACCTTCCCCCCTGGCCCACTTGATCCCTCTGAACACCTTCCGAGCCACGAGGTCGTCCGGCTTGAACTTGAAGTAGTGTGAAAAGACCGTTTGTGGCATCGACGAGCCCTGGTGTGGGGATCGGCTGAACAGGCCCATGTCGATAACAGATAGACCGTATGCGACGTCGACTGCACGACATGCGGATGAACGTCAGGTATCGCTCGATGTACATTAGCATCTAGCTCGCATCGTGGGTGGCTGTTTCCTGTGAGAACCGATGCAGGTTGGTGTCGCGTCGCCCCGCCAGGCGGGCTTGCTTGCGCGCCACAAACCGCTTCACCTCGTCGATCTGCGCCATGGCCAGGACGTAGCAGCCGTCCTGCTTCTCCTTGCGCTTCATCCTCGTGCTGACTCGTGCGGACTCATCGACAGCCTCGTCGATCGACGCGCAACCGGGGCAGGCCAGAGACCACCATCAAGTCCGGAAGCTTAAAGAAGGCGGGTAACCGATAGCACGCTAAGTCTATCAGAAGTCACGCGCGGCAACTGGGGCAGGCTGGAGGCCACTCAGTCAAACCTAGACGCTCAAAGAAGACGAAACAACTGATAGCAGGCCAGGAACCACTAAGTCCATCAGAGCCCCGCACGGCAACCAGGGCAGGCCACAGACCAACATGTCAACCCCGGAAGCTTAAAAGAAGGCGGGTAACCAATAGCACGCTAAGTCTATCAGAGGTCACGCGCTGCAACTGGGGCAGGCCAGAGGCCACTCAAACCCGAAAGCATAGAGAAGGCGGGAAGGCGGGTAACCGATAACACGCTAAGTTTATCAGAAGTCACGCGCGGCAACTGCAGGCCAGAGGCCACTATGTCAAACCCGGAAGCATAAGGAAGGCGGGTAACCGATAGCACGCTAAGTCTATCAGAAGTCACACGCGGCAACCGGGGCAGGCCAGAGGCCACTATGTCACACCCGGAAGCTTAAGGAAGCTTGAAAAAAGAAGGCGGGGTAACTGATAGCAGGACAGAGACCACTAATTCTATCAGAACTCCCGCCGGGCAACCGGGCTGACTATGTCAACCGGAAGCCGAAGAAGGCGGGTAACCGATAGCACGCCAAGGCTATCAGAGGTTACGCGCGCAACCGGGGAGGCCAAAGACCCCCATGTCAACCGGGAGCTTGAAAGAAAAAGAAGGCGGCAACTGATAGCAGGACAGAGACCACTAAGTCTATCAGGAGTCACGCAGAGCAGCCGGGGCAGGCCAGAGACCACTAAGTCAAACCCGGAAGCTCTAAAAACAAAAGAGAAGGCGGGGTAACTGATAGCAGGACAGAGACCACTAAGTCTATCAGAACTCCCGCCGGGCAGCCGGGCTGACTAAGTCAACCGGAAGCCGAAGCAGGCGGGTAACCGATAGCACGCTAAGTCTATCAGAGGTTACGCGCGCAACCGGGGAGGCCAAAGACCCCCATGTCACCCGGGAGCTTGAAAGAAAAAGAAGGCGGCAACTGATAGCAGGACAGAGACCACTAAGTCTATCAGGAGTCACGCAGAGCAACCGGGGCAGGCCAGAGACCACTAAGTCAAACCCGGAAGCTCTAAAAACAAAAGAGAAGGCGGGGTAACTGATAGCAGGACAGAGACCACTAAGTCTATCAGAACTCACGCCGGGCAACCGGGCTGACTATGCCAACCGGAAGCCGAAGCAGGCGGGTAACCGATAGCACGCTAAGTCTATCAGTAGTTACGCGCGCAGCCGGGGGAGGTCAAAGACCACCGTGTCACCCGGAAGCTTGAAAGAAAAAGAAGGCGGCAACTGATAGCAGGACAGAGACCACTAAGTCTATCAGGAGTCACGCAGAGCAACCGGGGCAGGCCAGAGACCACTAAGTCAAACCCGGAAGCTCTAAAAACAAAAGAGAAGGCGGGGTAACTGATAGCAGGACAGAGACCACTAAGTCTATCAGAACTCACGCCGGGCAACCGGGCTGACTATGCCAACCGGAAGCCGAAGCAGGCGGGTAACCGATAGCACGCTAAGTCTATCAGTAGTTACGCGCGCAGCCGGGGGAGGTCAAAGACCACCGTGTCACCCGGAAGCTTGAAAGAAAAAGAAGGCGGCAACTGATAGCAGGACAGAGACCACTAAGTCTATCAGGAGTCACGCAGAGCAACCGGGGCAGGCCAGAGACCACTAAGTCAAACCCGGAAGCTCTAAAAACAAAAGAGAAGGCGGGGTAACTGATAGCAGGACAGAGACCACTAAGTCTATCAGAACTCACGCCGGGCAACCGGGCTGACTATGTCAACCGGAAGCCGAAGCAGGCGGGTAACCGATAGCACGCTAAGTCTATCAGAGGTTACGCGCGCAACCGGGGAGGCCAAAGACCCCCATGTCACCCGGAAGCTTGAAAGAAAAAGAAGGCGGCAACTGATAGCAGGACAGAGACCACTAAGTCTATCAGGAGTCACGCAGAGCAACCGGGGCAGGCCAGAGACCACTAAGTCAAACCCGGAAGCTCAAAAAAGAAGGCGGGGTATCTGATAGCAGGACAGAGACCACTAAGTCTATCAGAAGCCACGCCGGGCAACCGGGCCGACGATGTCAGCCCGGAAGCCCAGAAAAGAAGGCGGTAACCGATAGCACCAGGTCTATCAGAAGGGGCGGGCCGGAGACCACCCATGTCAACCCGGCCGCCCGACAGCCGATAAGGGCCAGAGGCGTCTATCAGCGGCCACTGCGGGAAGAGTATATTCGACCTTGGTAGTGTCGCCAGTTCCGGAAAGCGACAGAGCCCGAAACCCCGGACAAGAAAATGCGTGTCCTGTTCGGTAGTTTCGTTCTCTGCCGGCGCTTTGCACGAAATTAGCTGGCATTAAATTCCCATTTATTGTGGTTTAGAGGTTCGGTGTTTTAGCAGGGGTTAAGTCAGGATTTTCTTTTTAGCTCTATTCCCGGTTTTCCCGGTTTTTGCCTGTCAGCGCTGCACTGCGGTTCGGACGCGTTCCCGGCCCTCATTCGCATCCCCGGGGCCACGTTTCCGGCCTGCGGCGGCATCGGCCTTCGGCCGCGCCTCCTTGCCCTACACATGTACCCGCCATTTCACCAGCGATGCTGCAACGTGGTAACACCATGCCGCTGCGCCCAAGCGTGCCCGCTCAGTTGCAAAACAGAGAACGGGAGAAGCCTACAGGTGCAACAAGTAAACTGCAAGTCAGGGGAGGAAACAGCAGAGACCCAAACAGGGAGGTAGACGATGGCTTCGGAATCTTTGTTTACGTGTAGCAATACCGCTGGTCATCAGATCCACCAGCTCTTTTCACAACTCTTTCTCAGGGTCATGGCGTGTTCTTGGGCAGCTTTGAGGTCTTCGAGAGACGTATATGCAAGCTTTCTTTCCCCAGAAGTAAAGGTCTCTACGTACGAGGAAAGAACGTCATTTGGAATGCCATCCGCGGTGCAGAATAGTAGTGCACTGCAGCAGTGCAGTGTAGTAGTGAACAAGCCGGTTCCGGGCTGGGGCGAATTCCACTTTTTTTTTTTTTTTCCAAAACCGGGTTTAGCCGAAAGCCGGTTTTGGAAACCGGAAAACCGGCCCTAACTTAAACCCTGGTTTTAGGGTCTCCGGTTGACCATTGAGGCTGTGAGGCGGGTAGTATGAGGGTAGTAGGTATGCTTATACACTTTAACTACGGCTAGCCATGTTTGTAAGTGTTGCGACCGACACCAAGAATAAATTCGCTTTGAAATTAGTCTTGGGCCCCCCACGCGCATGCATGTTGAGCATTGAGTTCTTTAAGGTGCAAGTGCCATCAAGGCAGGCGAGCACTGTTCACGGGCTAGTGTTACTTTATGACGTCGTCCGTCGGGAGAGTCAACGATGATGAGGATGTGGTCAAACTAGTCATTTCCAAGTCAAGTTCAATTCCCGCTCGCTTTCGCGGTGCGGACTTTCCGGGCCGGTTTGGCTGTTTCCGGGTCGACGATGGGGAAGAAGTCAGGCATTCCATTTCGTGATCGAGCCCCTGTTTGTCTCCGAGGCGGCGGCAGATCTCACACTTCCCCTTGTAGTGCGCGACGCACTTCGTCGCGTTCCTCTTGTCGACCACCGCGCCCAGAAAATGGACGGGGTCCGGGTTTGCGGCAGGTCTCTGGGGGGCGGGCCACCGGCCTGCCCTCGCGCGTCGTTCGTCGTTGTACACGGGCCCATTGTCGTAGGCTCCGTTCCCCTTCAACTGTTCCTGGACGATTCCTCCTGTAGCGGGCATCCGGTGTCGGGGTCTGGGTTCCAGGCCCGGCAGGCTGGGCAGTCCAATAAAGGACAGTGCCGTGGTCACCGCCTTTATCGATCCGGGCAGGCAGCCGCCGAGCTCTTGCTGGGCCGCCAGCTTCATGACGGCACTGATCATGCATCGCATGCCGTTCGCTTTCTCGCGAAGCGTTTTCGCCTCCTTCTTGGGCAGCCGTACGTCCAAGCCGGAATACAACTCGAAGTCGACAGCGAGCTCAACCGATGCTACGTCGCCGGTCGATGACCACTCAAGTCCCGCGAGCCAGTCCACGAGGGCGAGGAAGGTCCGTTCGTCCCAGTACCGTAACCACGCCCAAGCCGGGGCGATCCGCTGATACGGGAAATCGTACCTTCGCACCGGATTCTGCCCGCAAAGCTCCCACGGAGTTCTCGCTTTGCGGTCCTTCCATTCTTGGTTGACGTGCCTCGCACGTTCTGCCAGGATCTCCGCCATGAGGGATTGAACCGGCCCGACCAGATCTCTCGTGCGCGTCGTAGCAATTCCGTGCTCGAGGAGGCACCTGGGCCAGTCCCTCTTTTCCGCGGCTACGATCGCCGCGTACTCTGCTTTCGCGCGGATCGGGGTGTAGGCACCGCACCGCCAGAAGATGTGCGCCTCGTCCTCGACGCTCCCGTTGCCGCAGCTCGTACATGCGGGGTCACCTCCCTGATGCATCCGCGAAGTGTGCTGCGCCGTGTTGACGCCTCCGGCGATCGCCACTCTGATGAGCCGCGCGGTCTGGGGTGGGCAGGCCCGCGATTTCCACAGCGCGTTGGTGGCGTCAAGGTCGACGTCGGCGATGCCGGCATAACTGCCGCGCCTCGCGACGAGTCTCGCCCGCAGCCGCGTCTTCAGGTCGGAGCGGATATCGTGGTTCCGCTCTGCTGGGGACTTGCCCAATGGCAAGTACGGTTCACCGTTTCGTTTTACATCGTCGAGGGGGCCGCCTGCCCAGTCGTGACCGCACGGCTCCAGTCCGTACTTCACAGCGATTCCTACGGGTCCCAGCGCCGCCGTCACGCGGGGCCCGTACATCTCCCGTATCTTTGCTGCTTGTGGTACGAGGTGCGGGAGTCTCTGGCATGCGGTGTAGAATTGCCCCGTTATGCTGTAGGCCATCCGGGTCGCCGGATCCGTCAGATGCGCCTTCTCGAGGATTCCCAGAACTGCCTCGGGTGCTCGCTTCGGGTTCTTCGTCCCCCATACCGCCGACATGACTCCGGTCGTCAGCTTCTCAACGGATTCCTTGGTCGTTGGGGCGAAGGGTACTCTCGCCAGCGCGGCTGGGAGGACCGCGGATTGTACTAAGAGCACTCTGCTCGGTTGCGGAATCGGGACGTGACGTAGGTTGTGGGCGGTGCTGGTGGCGGTCTCGAGCCTGGCCGTGTCGTTGTGGTCGCGCCCCTTCCGTGAGGTGCTCAGTTTGGCCCCAAGGCATTTTAGCGCTGTCGCCTGGGGAAACTTCCTCCCCGTGCTCCGGAGCTGAAGTCGCGACACGTAATCACGGACGGTCGTGAACACAAACGTCTTGTCCATGTTCAACGCCATGCCGGTGAGCCGGCAGAACTCGTCTACTACGTCGACTCCCTTCTGGAGGATGTTGAGCAGGGGTTGCCATGCAGCTCTTATGTTTTAGAGTGAAAGTTCGCTTGAAACTCCGGGGTTTTAAAAGTCTTCGTCGTTATGGGAAGAGAGAGAGACGAGTTAGAGTGCAGGGACCATCTCTCCGAGGAGTATCCGGTCGCCCCACTACTATCCCGTACTACTACGGCGGGCGCAAGTCGTTGCGCCGTGGGCGCAGAGCGAGCCGTGGCCCAGTCAAAAGATGATTGTTGCACCGATGGTGGCGGGAAGATATCCTTTGTGCTCTGCGCAGGTTTGCTCCGTGTTTCGTCGTTCGGCGACTTGTGTTCGTGGTTCGAGGCGTGCTTTGCGCGATACAAGCTGGACAAATCCAGCCGTCCTCCGCCAACCCTTCGACGACTCGCACAGCCACCACCTCTTTAGGCAAGCTGGCTTTCAAGCAGGTCTCGTTGCCCCTCTTTCCGCAGCGGGCGCAGAACGCGCCTTTGACGTGGACTCGGCCGCAATCCATGCAGCAGTCGACGTCCTCGTCAGCAGGCACCCATCCTTCAGGTGCGATGAGGATGGGCACCGGAGCCCAGTCAAAGATGATTGTTGCACCGATGGTGGCGGGAAGATATCCTTTGTGCTCTGCGCAGGTTTGCTCCGTGTTTCGTCGTTCGGCGACTTGTTTTAGTGGTTCGAGGCGTGCTTTGCGCGATACAAGCTGGACAAAGCCAGCCGTCCTCCGCCAAGCCTTCGACGACTCGCACAGCCACCACCTCTTTAGGCAAGCTGGCTTTCAAGCAGGTCTCGTTACCTCTCTTTCCGCAGCGGGCGCAGAACGCGCCTTTGACGTGGACTCGGCCGCAATCCATGCAGCAGTCGACGTCCTCGTCAGCAGGCACCCATCCTTCAGGTGCGATGAGGATGGGCACCGGAGCCCAGTCAAACGTCTTCAGGTCCACGAACATTTTAGTAAATATGTTTCGGCACGAGCGCCCAATTTTTTGTTCGTGCGATTTGACCTGTACGCGTTCAGGTTAAATCGCTGCCAACGTTCCTTTTTAGCTGTAACAAGTATGCCCACTAAGGTGGTTACGGGTTATCGCAGTGAAGATAGAGTCCGGTACCTGGAACAGCAGCTGTTCTTCGGTGAGCCCGAAGGTGGCGCCGCCGGAGAAAAAACGCGCCTGGGCGAGTCGCGCGGAGCGACGGGTTGCAGCTTTCATCATCGCCTCTTTCGGATTCCCCACACACTAACGTTCACCGCCCACTTTCTTCTGCTTTTTTTTTGTTCGACGAGTGTTTTGGGGGGAGAAACTTAGTTTGATGTTTAGGCAGAACACTGCCTCTCATGCATTTGATGCTAGCACCAAGTCTTCGTCAAAGAAAGTGTAAGAGAGAGCAACTCCCCTCCCGAAAAACTGTACTGTTCGGGCGGCTTTATTTTGCAGACTGATGTTCTTTATGCGGCATGGTGTCGGGATTTGTATCTTTCGTGGCACAAGTAGTGCGGTCTAGTGGTCTAGCTTGGTTTGCTGTTTACCTTTCTTGTTAGCAAGCACACGAGTGCGAGGTAAGAGGGCAGCAACGCGGCCGGTCCAAAAATAAGCCCGAGGTAAGAAGTTCAGAGACGAGTTAGAGTGCAGGGACCATCTCTCCGGGGAGTATCCGGTCTCCTCACTTCTCATCGTGCTGCTACGGCGGGCGTAAGTCGCTCCGGAGGCGCGCTGCAGGTTGCGGCTCTGCTACAGTGAGTGCCGGCGCCGGATTTGGCGCTGCAGCGGGAGCTCTGGCCGGCGGGTAAGCTCGTCTCGCGGGGGATCGCCGCCTGTTGTAACGCGTGTCGCCCGAGTAAATGCATGACTCGGAAATGCAGACCGCGGATCTAGACCGCTTCGCCGGAAAAGCTTGTTCACGGGGAAGGAGCTGAATCCGGCGTTTGCTCGGTATTTGGGTTGCTGTGTCACGTCTGTCTTCATTTTGAGGCATTGCTTGACTCTACTGCGTTTGTAGACTCCACTGGGATCTGCCTTCCCATCGCTACCATGCCACCGCAAGGGCTTTCCCGCGTCGGGAGCTTTGTGTGTCTGGCGTGAAAAGCACCGCTAAGAAAAGGGCGACCAGAAGCAAGGTTTTACAACTATGAACAAGCCATCTGCGCGTGAGGCTAGGCCTCCGAAGCGGAGCGTGTGTGATAAACGGCCGTGTTAAAAGAGTGTACCAGGGGGGGGGGGGGGGGGGTGCGCGCCTGTGACCTTGTCTTCGGCAAGGCTTTTTCGTTTCCCACAGAGTTTGTTTTCAGTTTTCTTGGTATCACGCACGCCTTTTTCGTCTTCTTGCTTTCCATTCTTCATGTGGTAGCACCGGCTAAACTCGGAGGATAGCTCGATTCCCCCGGAAAACCCAAAATTTTAAATCATTTTGAGGACCTAAACATACATGTCGCCTATATGTTTTTTGGGCTTTTTGTCTTATAGCCACCTGCTATAATCCCTCAAACTCTGTACCGTACCGACCTGCTGCGGCAAAAGAAAAAGGCACGTGGGGTTTCGATGACCCACGACTGAATTAGAGGCATTCTCGGCGTTTCGTCACCCACAACAAAATTATAGGACTTTTGCAGTACCCCACAGAGGGAGTTCGTGTGCAGAGGAGGTGCGGAAGTGCACGTACGAACACCGCAGGTAGTGGGTTGTTTCTCCTAGCTACTTTGTTCTTCGCTTACACCACCGTGTGTTGTTTTCTCACTCAGGACTTTGACCTGTTGTGTTTGTGTGATTTGTCGTGTAGGGGTAGACCCGCATGACCTCACGTCCGTTCAACACGTGGTTCGGCACTTGGGATCCCTTCTGTTCTTTGTCGGGCAGCATCGTCGAGCATTTCCTTTCAACCTTTCAAGCTGGCGCTTCTGTAAAAAAATTGGCCACCCTCCCTTTCCTCCAAAGAGACTTGGAGCAAAGGGGGATCTCCGACAACTTTGGTGAGACCTTTTCCTCCATCTCGCAAGTTACCAAGTATTCGGTTGATTCGTGGATGACTATTGAACGAGTTTTCCCGTCCTTCATGCGGGCTACATGAGCAACGATCCCGCAGCAAATTCGTGCAGGGCTCCTACGGAGGGTGGGGCTGTTCGCCCTTCCGCAAACCCAACGGGGGCACAACGCGGGGTCGCTGCTGGGCCCGCCGTGGCTAGCACGAGGACAAGGAAGTTGTCGCCACGCTCTCCATACGGGTGCTGGCAGCAGTCGATCAGAGGATGCCGGCCTACATGACCGTACACATTCCACTGCAGAAGATCATGGACGCGGGATGTGGAGGCAGGTCTTTGGACGGGCGGTAGTAGCAGCTCCGCAAGCGCGCTTTTGCCGCGAAAGGCGGTTCCCTGCCGAGGTACACGATGAACGAGTGCGCGAAGGCGACGCGTGTGTGCAACGCTTTGTGGTGAAGCGGATCGTCATTAAGGCGACACACAAGGGTCCCGAGGCCCGCACAGTCTAGCACAAGGGCAACAAAGTTGAGATGCGCGTTCTCGCGGTTCATCACGGAGAGAGAATCCGGTACGTCTGGAACACGTGTACTAGCACGGGTGCTGGTAGTAGTCGAACAGACGTGTTGTCCCAGAGCCTACGAGCCGCAGTGGAGGTTGAGGAGAACATTCGCGAACGCTTTGTCCAGCGCTTTGTGGTGAAGCGGATCGTCATTAAGGCGACACACAAGGGTCCCGAGGCCCGCACAGTCTAGCACAAGGGCAACAAAGTTGAGATGCGCGTTCTCGCGGTTCATCGCGGAAAGAGAAACCGGTACGTCCGGAACACGTGTACTATGGTAGTAGTCGTGTTGTCCCAGAGCCTACGAGCCGCAGTGGAGGTTGAGGAGAACATTCGCGAACGCTTTGTCCAGCGCTTTGTGGTGAAGCGGATCGTCGTACAGGGGGCATAAGGAAGGGTCCGCCGCCAGGCCCGCCGCATCGAGCACCGTGAACCGCGGCGCCAGCAGCTGCAGGACGAGGGCGTTGTGGTCCGCAATCTCGCGGTTCATCGCCGCGAGCGGCCGGTGCATCCAGTAGCTCTTCTTGTACGTGTACTTCCGGAAGTGCGGCTGCGCCTCGCAGATGCGGGTGGTGGTCATCCAGACGAGATGCGCCGTGCTCGGGAAGGTTTGCTGCAGCCGCGCGTTGAGCAGCGGCACCTCGTTGTTGACGGCGGGGCGCCAGCTCGCCTCCTTCGTGTTCTGGATGACGTTCACGCCGCTGTTGCCCACGACCAGGCTCGCGTGCTTTTGGTGCTTGAAGAACTCAGGCAATTTCGGAGACCACACGCCCTTGACATACCCCCAGTAGAACAGCGAAACGTTCCGATACCCGGGCAAGGCGATGTCCTGGCCGCAGGAGTGGTTCTTCTGGTTGTTCTCGCAGGTCTGCTTCGCTTCGAGCCGCGGGGTGATCGTCTTGTTTTTGAGGATCCCCTCCAGCGCGCTGTACAGAGCGCGGGAGTTGCTGTTGCCGTATATGACGACCAACTTCCCCTGCAAGCACTCGAACGCGGCTTCTCGGTCGAACTCACGGTACCGACACCCCGGTTCAGCCTCGGGCACCCAAGTAAGATTCCCCACCCACCGCCCTCGGGAGAACGTGCACTTCAGCGGCGAGGCCGGCTTCACCGGCTCGACTGCCTTCGGCTCAGCCAGCGCGGTAAGGGCGGGCGATGATGGGGGGTCGACAACTCCCCTGGCGCCCTGCGCCGCGGCGGGCTGCGCGGCGGCAGGGGTGCCTGGATCGTGCCCGCTGGTGCCGAGCACCGCGAACCCGACCAGACCCGCCGCCAGCCACGCTCCGAGCACAAGGCGCCCAGTCGTCGCCATTAGTTAGGCTAATCTTACCGTTATTTTCGGACTTTTCTTTCACCCCTCGGTTCCCCAAGGTCTCCCCCGCGGGGGAGATCTGTTTTTTAAGCGTTTTTCTTTTTTGTGTTTCCGACGATCCTTTTTTGTGTTTCCGGCGATTATCTTTTTTTTTTTTTTTTTTGGCTTCGAAGTTCGAAGGTCGGTACTTTAAAGTCTCCGGTTGACCGTTGAGGCTTGCTATTTTTGGTGACCGTAGAGGCTTGCTATTTTTGGTGACCGTAGAGGCTTGCTATTTTTGGTGACCGTAGAGGCTTGCTATTTTTGGTGACCGTAGAGGCTTGCTATTTTTGGTGACCGTAGAGGCTTGCTATTTTTGGTGACCGTAGAGGCTTGCTATTTTTGGTGACCGTAGAGGCTTGCTATTTTTGGTGACCGTAGAGGCTTGCTATTTTTGGTGACCGTAGAGGCTTGCTATTTTTGGTGACCGTAGAGGCTTGCTATTTTTGGTGACCGTAGAGGCTTGCTATTTTTGGTGACCGTAGAGGCTTGCTATTTTTGGTGACCGTAGAGGCTTGCTATTTGGTTTAGTAGCGGGCCAAGTACTTCCGACACATAATCCGAAAACGGATCTGGCGCTTCCTTCGTTCGTGTGCAGGTCCTTCGCTACTACACCACCGTGTGGTGTTTTTTTCACTCGAGACTTTTTCCCCTGTTGCGTTTGTGTGTCTTGTCCCCTCCAGGATCCCCTCCAGCGCGCTGTACAGAGCGCGGGAGTTGCTGTTGCCGTATATGACGACCAACTTCCCCTGCAAGCACTTGAACGCGGCTTCTCGGTCGAACTCACGTCCGATGCGCAGTTGATGACGAGGAAACAGATGATTCGGCGCACTTCCTTTTCTCCCTCGCAGGTTGTTTCTGCGGCCGAGATCTCGACTCCTCAGCCTGCTCGTCTTCGCGGCTCCGCTTCGGTTGGGTTTGTGTGTGACCATTGAGGCTGTGAGGCGGGTAGTATGAGGGATGTTTCTATAGTTTTGTGTTTTGGGCAGCGGGCCTCGCCCCGGTGGTCCTACTCCCAACCCTAATTGGCGAGTCAGTCTGCCCCTCCGCAAGCTCTGCGCTTGGAGTGACTAGTTTCCTCGTTCGCTAGAAACAGCTTCAGGGTATGCGAGTTAGAATAGAGCACCTATTTGGTATTCGTAAAGTAGGTGCGAGAACAGGCAAACCTTGCTAACTTCGGTTAATCGTTGAATCGAATACACAGGGCTTACCCCAAATTCTCGCTTTCATTTCATCAACCCTGTGACAGTTAGTATCTTCACCGTATCTGCCACCCCGCGACCTTTTCCGCTTCTAGATAGACAGGGCCGGAATGTCAAACTCACAATTCCCAGTCTTTGACAGACACAACTCGGAAAGTGGGCAAGGTGCCCGCTAGCTGATGGTTGTGAGGAAAAGGGAACGGACGGCGGAAGAATGCTGTGGAAAAGAATTAGGAAAGAGAAGAAAAAAAGAAGACGAAAAAGGAGAAGAGGAAAGGAGAAGAGAAGAAGAAATTGCAACCATCTCGGCGGCTCCCGTGTGTAGGGAGAAGGAAAAAAAAACAAGAGAAAAAAAAAAGGAAATTAGCAAAGGAAGAAAAAGAAGACGGTGAACGGGCGGTCGAGCAGTCGAGCCTGACTGACCGCTGCTCTTCTTTCACCACAAAGAGAGAAAAGAAAAAGAAAAGACAAAAAAGAAAGAAATGCAAACTTAGTTACGTGCTCGCTGTTTAAAGGTATTGCCAGTAGCGTTACTTTACAGAGAGAGGCAGGGTGGTTACGCGGCGGAGAGTGAGGTCGGAGGCCTGCGAAAGGGCAGCCAGGGCGTGTTGGAGAGGGAGAGAGGACAGCAGGAGTAACAGGAATGGGCAAACCGGCAATTTCCTTTTCATTGGAGTGCTTGTGTTTTTTTTTTTTTTTTTTTCCTTTTTTGTATAAGCACCTGCAATGCTTCAGGAGACTGCCAGTTGCGATAGATCAAAGGAGGTAAATGTGCTGTAGCCCACACGAAACACAGGTAAATCTGGGTTCAGTGGCAGGCGTAAGCGTTCAACAACAAATGCCGAAGCAGCTCGATAGGTCGGATGCGGTGAGCTGGGTGAAAAGGGTGATCGGGACTGATGTCCCTCCCTGTTTTCATTCACCGCCAACAACGTCTGACCTTTTTGAAGAATACTGGCGGCGAATGAAAGAGATCTAATCAGGCAAAAGTAGCAACCGGTCTGAAACATGCTTGTTTTAGCGTTGTAATAATTCATTTGCGGATTAGAAAGGTTTAAGGATTTTCCGGTGGAAACTCGTGCTTCTGTCGAACCCAAAAAAACAGTAGTATGGCGCTTCCGGTTGGTTGTGCGCACTAGCAGAACTCACCTGCTTTGGTAAGTTTCATGCAGTACGCTGCCAACTACTAATTTTTTAGTACCAACAATGCATTGCCAACAACAATAAGTGGGGGTGTACTTTGCACACGCTTTTCTTTGGCCTCAGAACGGCAATGCGTGCACGGTGTGCTCCAGCACCGGGTGTGGATACACCCGCTGGAGCACACCGTGCACGCAGAGTTAACTGTGCGGGCAAAGTGTCGGGTGTGGATACACCCGCTGGAGCACACCGTGCACGCAGAGTTAACTGTGCGGGCAAAGTGTCGGGTGTGGATACACCCGCTGGAGCACACCGTGCACGCAGAGTTAACTGTGCGGGCAAAGTGTCGGGTGTGGATACACCCGCTGGAGCACACCGTGCACGCAGAGTTAACTGTGCGGGCAAAGTGTCGGGTGTGGATACACCCGCTGGAGCACACCGTGCACGCAGAGTTAACTGTGCGGGCAAAGTGTCGGGTGTGGATACACCCGCTGGAGCACACCGTGCACGCAGAGTTAACTGTGCGGGCAAAGTGTCGGGTGTGGATACACCCGCCAATCCAGTTTTTTTTTCCCACCCGCAAATCCGGTGTGAAATCCAGTGGACACCCGCGAAAACAGGTGATCGCACTGGATTCGCACTGGATAAGCGGGTGCCGCACCGGATTTTCACACTGATTTTGCAGATGTGCCACACAGTGTTTGCGCTAAGGAAAAACGCGGCTAATTTCAGCCGGGAACATTTCCGGAGTTGGGGCTTGCACTGATAAACGAAGCAACGGACGATCAGCATCAACTGACCAAAGATGATGAAAATGATAAGGCAAAAATTTCTTGTTCTTCACGTGTACAGGGTATAAACCTCTCTGGGGGGGGTTTTCCTGTGTTAGCACTTTCGTTGGCTTCGTTTTCTCTTTCATGTGCAACCGTTGTTCCAGAAATGTTCCCGTCAGTACAGATGTACTATTAAGAAGAAATTCTTGAAACCCCGACCGGCTGATAATGGCTGATTTTTAGAAGGTCTGCTGATCAGAAGGATTTTGCGACAACATCATGCCGCCTCTTCGAATGTTTCCTACGAAGCAGTAGAAAAAAAAGACAGGTGCTTTGTTTTGATTGTGCGTGCCAGGTTGATCGCTTTCCCACTTCTATCTACCCTGTGTCGTTTCCAGGTTTGGAATTCTGATCAACCACCACGCTGCCTACGTCTTCTTCGCCTGCACAATACAATGAAGGGCGACCCGCAAGATTGTTAGTACTAGGAAAGAAAAGGAAGAAGAGAGCCATCAGGAAGTACCGCACTCGATCAATGCTGGAACGAGCGAAATGCTGGTGAAAGAACATTGCTCGGGAGAAATGCAGGAACGTGCTTCGGAATGGCATGTGCTCAACACTGAGTCCTATATCTGAGCCGTCCGGTGGAGGACGTACCTTCCACACCAGCTGCTCCAACTTCTTTCGGGCATTGACATTCCGCATCCCCAATGCCTCAGTGGTTAACTCCTCGCGGAGACACACGACCATACTCTGTGAAAGCACCCCGTCCTGTCCGTGTCATCAAAAAGAAAAGACAAAAAAATAACGCCGAGTGCAGTTAGCGCCCAATTCCCTGGAATTACACGACCCACTTGTTGTAAAAGTTACTAGTGACAGTGTCCTGCACTGCCAGGTCTGCAAGAATGCGGGACTACTGGCTCAGTGGCTGAGTGAAGGCGCCGCTGTCACGCGGCTGTGAGTCAGCCACAGTGTGACACAGCCTCAACAAGGATGCCGTGGACTGGAGAATGACCGTGGTCACTGGTATGTCAGCCCAAGAAACGGATCATGAGTCTGGAATGCAAAATGAATCGGTCATGTGCCAATGAAAATGCAAAAGTCAAGACCGTTCCTCTCCCATGGACTCGTTCCAGATCCGAGTTAGCATACTCGTATGCACTCGATCAAATGGTCAAGGTAATCGGGAAGACACGATGGTGAAATACAAAAAAGGCAATCGAGGAAAGCTATCGGTCGTAGTGATACGATCGAGGACTGCCCCTTTTGAAAGCTGAAGAATGAATAGAATGATCATGCATCAATCTAGGCTTGACACGATACAATCTCTGGTGTCGGGGAATCTCTGATTCGTCAGATTCTCCTCGGTCCAGTCTGGTTTGAGTGACAAGAAACCTGGTTGATCCTTTAAGCCATGATGCGATCCTGTCTCGCCTGACTCTCGGCTGTAGCATCTGGCCAGCTACTACAGTACTGTCACCGCGATTAGCCCCGGGCCCGAACGTCAGCGTGGCACGGTGCAGCCAGGCACCTGACCTACCACTTGCGCTGATGTGGTGTTCTCTTGAGTACTCTTGCTTGAGGCACCCGATCATCGAATGTGGCCGCGGTGGCCCAAGAGAAGCCAGCAATGCCTCCTCTGTGGACGCGTCTCCCTCCGAGAGTGCTTGGAAGTACCCATGTCACACGAATGCAACAGATTCGTGTGAAGCAACGAAGCCCGCGAACGGTGGGTGGTGACCCCTCCGAACAGCCTCCCTGGCCCTGGCCCACGCCTGATGCCGCAACCCCTTCACCCGGGCGCTTTGCATGAGCCAGGAGCCTCAAGGGGAGCAGCGCGAGAGGCATCATCCACGCTTCAAAGGCCCACTAGTGCAACAAATTTACTACTACCCAATGTCAAAGTGGACGGACCCTAACGTTACCCACCTCTGCGAAGATTGCTACGTCTTTGCTGATGACATCCGTCCTCAGCAAGGGCGGCCTTTTTCCCTTTTCTTTCGGTCTTCTTTCTTGATGACACGGACGCGTGTGAAACGCCTGCAAAGTAGCACAGGCATGCATGATTGCTTGATAAAAGGCTCTGAGCGACTGTTGCAGTCCACAGCAGACTCCCCCCACTACCACATCAACAATGCCTTTCTTTCGCAGTGACTTTGGTACCAGGGAACACGGGAGCCGAGCTTCACGTGTTCGGCGGTACTGCAGAGCCACGGGCCTACAGGTCAAGTGGCTACCGATTTCCCAAACTAAAGCATCAAGGCTTGGTGCACCTTGGGGCTTGGCCCTCGCGCTGAACACAAGCTCGTCGAGACGAGGGCAGAGCGGACGGGGTTGTGGCACTGTGCTGCCTCCGACTCAAGCTTTACAAGCTGTAGTTGACCGTCACGTTCCTGGACCAGGAGCGGCCTTTTTATTTTTTTTCTTCTTTTCTTCTTCTTCTTCTTCTTCTTCTTCTTCTTCTTCTTCTTCTTCTTCTTCTTCTTCTTCTTCTTCTTCTTCTTCTTCTTCTTCTTCTTCTTCTTCTTCTTCTTCTTCTTCTTCTTCTTCTTCTTCTTCTTCTTCTTCTTCTTCTTCTTCTTCTTCTTCTTCTTCTTCTTCTTCTTCTTCTTCTTCTTCTTCTTCTTCTTCTTCTTCTTCTTCTTCTTCTTCTTCTTCTTCTTCTTCTTCTTCTTCTTCTTCTTCTTCTTCTTCTTCTTCTTCTTCTTCTTCTTCTTCTTCTTCTTCTTCTTCTTCTTCTTCTTCTTCTTCTTCTTCTTCTTCTTCTTCTTCTTCTTCTTCTTCTTCTTCTTCTTCTTCTTCTTCTTCTTCTTCTTCTTCTTCTTCTTCTTCTTCTTCTTCTTCTTCTTCTTCTTCTTCTTCTTCTTCTTCTTCTTCTTCTTCTTCTTCTTCTTCTTCTTCTTCTTCTTCTTCTTCTTGTCTTCGCAGTAGCTTTCTATGAGTTGTCACTCCATTCACACGACTTTTACTGCAACCCGGGTTTCCCACGCGTAGGCCTCGGAATCAAAGATGTGAGTGCGACGACGCAACGTCGTACGCAGACAGATCCTGCTGTTGCGTACCCCCGCGACACGAAGGGTTGGGGCCGGAGAGGAGGGCAGAGGCAAAGACATGCAACACTGGCAGGTGAGCCCCCTATGCTTCTATTTCTTTTTTGCCTGACCCTGCGTACTGAACTTTTAGAGTGAAAGTTCGCTTGAAACTCTTTTTTTAGTAGGTATTCAGCTCCAAGACAAAAGAGCTGCGTAAGCCTATCCTTGACGTAGCCATGACTCCCCATGGCTGTAGGCAAACAATGTGTGTTCTTGAATGCACCGGTTTGACACTCTTGACACAGTGCGGAGTCAATATTTTCGTTCTCTTCTCGCTGTCTGTTGAAAAGATATGAATCTGGAGATGAAAAGCAGAAATGCATGCGCACGTGCTTAAATTTTTTTTTTGTTGGATTATTTCACTTGGTAGTTGTCGACGACTTGATGAAAGAAAGAACGAAGGAGCGTGGTGCATGAATCATGGTTGCTATGCAGCAGAAGAACTCACGGGTGGGCCGACTTGAAAATGAAGAAAAATGGAGAAACTTGTTTAATTCTTCGCTTACACCACCGTGTGTTGTTTTCTCACTCAGAACTTTGACGTGTTGTGTTTGATTGGTCGTGTGGATGTAGACCCGCATGACCTCACGACATGGTTCGGTAGTTACAGCACTTGGGATCCCTTCTGTTCTTTGTCGGGCAGCATCGTCGAGCATTTCCTTTCAAGCTGGTGCTTATGTAGAAATGGGAGGACGGACCCTGTTTGCTGCACGGGATGGTCAAGACAGCAAGAGTCGGACGAGCCCACCCTGAAGCGGTTAGTCCCTGTCGGCAGGCACGCGTGATGAAGTGGGTTTTTGCTTGCTGTTACCGCTGTCTTTCTCACTACACTTTTTTTTTTTTTCGGGGGTGTTGTGCAGGGCCTTATATATAAAGATTCCTCCCACGTAACTGTCCATAAGTTGCTCGGAGTTTCTAAAAATCCCAGTTGCGGCACAACTGCACGTTTATGTATCCGACAGGGTGCACCTCTTTGTGGTTGTCACTACTGTCCACAGAGACTGTCCTTCGGAAGCAAAAGAGCCATGCGAAGAAGGCGACAG
Organism: Diplonema papillatum; assembly: GCA_030068145.1. Taxonomy (NCBI): domain Eukaryota; phylum Euglenozoa; class Diplonemea; order Diplonemida; family Diplonemidae; genus Diplonema; species Diplonema papillatum. The sequence goes on from JAPJBO010000122.1 coordinate 152,251, forward strand.
TGTGCCGGGATCATTCAGAACGCTTGGCAGTAATCTGCAACAGCAGGGCGGACAGCCACGGTCTTCGCTTTCTTGGCAACACGTCATGAAACAATGCACAAGCCAAAAATATCAGCGCCGCAGGCGCGGAAATTTTTTTCAAGCTATTGGGCCAGTCACAGGTTCCAAAATTGAGGCTGCACGTTGCTTCAACGATGATCCAACGGTGCAGTAACCGGTGCTGTGTACTGCTCTTGTGACTGTAATGTAGCACTACTACTGGGCTGGGCCCTCAGCCGTTGCATCATTCTGTGCTTATTTTTTTTGGTTGCTCGGACTTGGTCCGAGCACCAGACCCATATATAAGCCACTGGTGTTGTGGGGGGAGCCAAGCTTCACGTGTTCGGCGGTACTGCAGAGCCACGGGCCTACGGGTCAAGTAGCTAAACCCCCCTCTCGCATATAATTTACATTTTTGGGGTCCAAAAAATGTAAATTATATACGGTATGTAAATTGTACACGAGTTTGGGCCCCTATGTAAATAATACGCGAGATTCACTTCGTGGTGTATATAATTTACATTACGAGGCGCTTACACAGACCCCTTACAGGGCTAGAACACCGCACAAAGGGGCGGGGATGGCTGAACTAAAGGCACTGCAGACAGCAGCCTTGGAGGAGCTGCGTCTCCAGAATGAGGCAAGCGAGTTCGTTGTTGTCGGGTCCGAAAGTGGAAGCGAGTTCTCCGAGCTTGAAGACGATCCCGGGGCTGTAAGCACAGACGGGGGCTCCGACGGTGACGTGGCTTCGTTCGCCGGCGGAGACGACGACGGCACAGACGATACGAGTTACACCTTCGTTGCCCCGCCCCCAGCTGACACGGAAGACCACAAGGAGAGACTGGAAAAGAAAATCAAGGAAGCGGAAGAAAAGGGCCGGCAAATGGCTGCCGCTTCCGCTCGGGATGCGCCCAAGGGCAAACACAAAAAGCCGCTTCCCCCAGGGGTGCAGAAGATCACAATGTTTACCCAGGTGAAAACAGAGGTGAAAGCAGAGGCTTCACAGCCCAACCCCGGCTCACAACAGTAGCAGCCTTTTTCCTTTCAAGACTTTGGAGCCGTCCTTCTTCTATTTTTAAAAAGCGAGAACATCATCATCACCCCTCGTTTTTGAGTCAGCAATGGAAAGTCTTTCTGCAGTGTTCCCCCCTTTGTTCTGACTTCACTCCGATGCGCATCTTAGAGAGACGTGGAGCTGAAACACGAAGGCACAGCTGCCACACCTGCTGACCTTCCCTGGTACACTTGAGCATGGCTTGTTTGTCCCCGGGAAAAATGAAAAAACCGCATGTAAATTATAGAAAAATGTAAATTATATGCGAGTTTGGCGTAAAATGTAAATTATATACGGTATGTAAATTATATGCGGATGTAAATTATATGCAGGGGGGGGGTTTACCGATTTCCCAAACTAAAGCATCAAGGCGTGGCGCACCTTGGGGCTTGGCGCTCGCGCTCGTCGAGACGGTCAGCCGCAGGGCAGAGCGGACGGGGTTGTAGCACTGTGCTGCCTCCGACTCAAGCTTTGCAAACTGTGTGGTTGACCGTCACGTTCCTGGACCAGGAGCGGCCTTTTTCTTTTTCTTTTTCTTTTTCTTCTTTCTTCTTTTCGGGGGTGTTGTGGGGGGTTCAAAGAGCCGGTGCCTGCAAAGTGAGTTGAAGTATGGCTAAAGATAAAGTGGTGTCTCCTGAGGGGTCTCAGGGCCGCCCACGTGATAAAACCGTTAACAACTACACGGATCAGCATGCACAGCCGTTAAGCAGCGGCTGCCGGCTTATCCCGTGACACCTTTTATATCGGGGGGGGGGGGGATGACCTTCGACTTTCTAGAGTGAAAGATCGCTCGAATCTCTGAGTTTTTAGAGCCTCTGGGTGACCTTCGGCAAGTTTTTCTTTCTTGATTTTTCATTTTTATTCTGTTTTTGGTTATTTTTTGCGACGTTTTTTTCTTTCGTTCTCAGACTGTTTCTTCTGAAAGTGAAAGTCTTTCTTGCTACCGACGATCAAGCGGAGGTGACGTGCAATTTCGACTTTCTTTCGTTTCCTGAGCTCGGGTTCAATCCGTCCTTGGTGTCGCTTGTGCTTGAGAAAACAACATTGGAAAGGTTTCCCGCCCCCCCCCCCTGACGACAGCTTGTGCCAGACTAGCTCAGGAAGGTTGGTTCCTTCTTGGTAGGGTCTCTACCTTTGGGCAGTTGCATGGGATTCGAAATGATAGGGTTTATAGACTGTGACAGTCTGTGTTGTGTTTTAGCGTTTATTGTGGTTTAGAGGTTCGGGGTGTTAGGGTCTCCGGTTGACCATTGAGGCTGTGAGGCGGGTAGTATGAGGGTAGTAGGTATACACTTTAACTACGGCCAGCCATGCTCGTAAGTGTTGCGACCGACACCAAGAAGAAATTCGCTTTGAATTTAGTCTTGTTTTAGAGTGAAAGTTCGCTTGAGAATCGGGGTTTTGAAAAGTCGACCGTCGGGGGGATCGCTTTGAGTCTTCTTCTTCTGTAATTAGCTGGGGGTTCCCCCCCAACCGGCATGAAACATCGGGTGTTGTATCTGTTCGGGACGAAAACAGTGCAAGCTAGTGGTTTAGCTCGGCCCGCCGGTTTCCTTCCCTGGAGGCTGGATTCTTTTGGAGTCTACGGAAAGGTCCCCGCCCGCTGGCTTGTTTCAACGCGCTTTCTCTCTCAAAATTGTCAGCGCGGTAGCGATGACAGCGAGAACACATACAGGTGGATGGAGAGAGGCCCCGGGACTGCGAAGGCGTGACTAACCCCTTCCCTGTCCCTCCCAGGGAGCCACCCCGGAACTAGCCTAGCTAGATAATAGGCGATAGTCCATAGCACTGTATTTGCCCAGGTTTTAATCGTGCGATAATGCGAATGAAAATGCGATAATTGGCGCCAAACCCCCAAATGCGATAATATACGATCATGCGAATCGTTTGACCACTATGCCCACAAACCCATAACCGGAAGCCTACCACTCACACCAGGTGGCCCTAAAACGCTCCGGAAATCCAGGAAAAGTGGTTGGATGCTCGTTTAGGCTGGAATGGTGGCTTACTTCGACCGGCTGCGCTGCTGCCCTCAAAATTTGCCGCGCCCGTTGTGCAAGTCCGGCCTTCGCTATGGACCCCGCGCAACGCGGCCGTAGACGGAACTCAACAAAGAACCGCTAAGAACTTCGTTTTGACGAGTCGCTCGGGGTAGGAGACTTAAAAAAAGAGTATAAGTTCGCCCAGACCTTCTCTCACTTCGTTCACGAGATTCTTGATCTCTCCCACGAGTGAGAATTTGGAACGCCTTGCGATCACCAAATTCACGCTTAAAGAAGCTAACGCACAAGGTTTGCCTGGCCTCGTACGCACCTACCATTCGAAATGCTATTTCAACTCGCTTGTTCCCCAACGTCAGCAAGTTGTCAGGCCAGCAGGAATCGTGGGAGCAGGCTTCATTATATTCTTGAAAGTATGCTAATACTACAGGGAATAGCTGACTCTTGAGTTTGTGCTAACCACGAATTGGGGAGTCGGGAGAACCTACAACGCCAAAAGCGGACCGACCCCCCCCCGTTCGTGAGAAAAAAGCGAAGAATAAAAAACACCTTTTTTCCATCTATCTTTGTCAAGAGCTGCAACTCAACTATTCCTTCCGGCGAAAGGTTGCCCGGTGTTAACCTGTTTGCCCTTCTTTCTGCAGCTTTTTGGATCACTAAAACTGACGTCTGAGGGTTGTCCCACTTTTTTGGATCACTAAAACTGACGTTTGAGGGTTGTCCCACTTTTTTGGATCACTAAAACTGACGTTTGAGGGTTGTCCCACTTTTTTGGATCACTAAAACTGACGTTTGAGGGTTGTCCCACGTTTTTGGATCATTAATACTGACGTTTGAGGGTTGTCCCACTTTTTTGGATCACCAATACTGACGCCCAAGCAAAGTGACTGGTTGTATGGCAAGAGGCAAGATCGGGCGTAGCAGCAACTTGCTCTTTTTTCCCAGCCCGCGTCGCGTTTGTGATATTGGCAGAGTGAGCCGATGCCTCTCATCTCACCTATAGACACGGCTGTGTCGCGCACGCCTTGTCAGACGCTAAAAGGTGTGATGAGGGGCGCCGGCTTACCCTGTCAAAGGACAACGCCACAAGCGAGTGACGAATTTTAAATGAGAGAGAGGACGTTGAGAGCCGAGGTGGGGAAGGTTTCCGTGTCAACAGCAGTTGGACATGGGTCAGTCGGTCCTAAGGCAAGGTGTAATTGCTCGCATCAAAAGCTGCCACTGACGAGTTTGCTCGGACGTGCAGGATTGCCGAAAGGGAATGCTTGACCATTCCGCAACCCGGATCTGAAGTGGTGCCACATGGATGATCCTGTTGACCGTGCCCACAGACCCCAGATGATGCAGTCGCATACGAGACCGCAGCAGAAGGAAGAGCAGTCAGCGAAATAATAATTAGTGTGGCGCTTTCTCCTTGTTTTGTGCACGTTGTCCTTTGAGACTTCGCAACTGGCGGTCTCCCAAGTATTTCCTACAAAGCAGGTGCTTATACAACGAAAATACTCAAGGGACTGCCTTGTGTTCATTTCGAAGGAGGCTAGAGGGGGAGAAAACAATTCAACTACAAGTGGGTCTTTTTTGTTGGACGCTGACGCCCGCCACTAAACCCAGCTTTACCTGTGTTTCGTGTGGGCTACAGCACTACACAGCACATTTACCTCCGTTGATCTATCACAACTGGCAGTCCCCTCAAGCATTTCCTACAAAGCGGGTGCTTATACAAAAAGAAAAGGAGGTCTTCATTTTCCCACACTAACTGTTACAGCAAGTGAAAAGAAAATGAAGATTCTTTTATTATCGATTAGTCAACCTCTACGACCGCTCAGGAACACCTTCGAAAAGAAGACTTGTACTCACGTACAAAAAGATCCGATTCATCCCATCGCAGATGAGCGGTCCAGACCAGCTCACGCGCCAAAGGTGTGGAGTTGACCCCGATAATAAAAGCGGGCGAGAAAGCACGTGCCGTTCCGCAGCCAGATCTCCGCAAAGCAGCTACCGATCACTGTATGCACAAGTTTGTTCAGCTCCCGTCATAAATCTGCAGGAGTCTAGAGCTCACAACCGTGCGTGCTTCTGCCATAAGACTGCGGAACACTTGCGTGTCACAACTGTCGGGCTTTGCTGTTGAGACTCGTCGAAGTCATCGGCACGTTTCCCTGCGGACGTGGTGGGTGCTGGGAACCGCAGGGCGCGGCAGTCCCCCGCAGGAAGTGGACGGGCATCCTGGGTGCTCGCTGTAGTAAAGTTTTGAGAGAGTCTTGTTATTGCGGCTGCGAGCCCACGGGGCGCGCTGACACCGCATTGCTTGAGTATGTGTGTGTAGGGTGTTTAAGTGATAACGCGCGAGTATTAACCGTCTTCTAAGGCGGAGATTTCTTCTTTCTAAATTTTTTTTCCCCAAAATCGACAGCAGGTGACAAACTAGCTCACCCGAAAGCGGTTGATTCCGTTAGGCAGGGTTTCCTACCGGCAAAAGTTGTTTAGGCTCAAACTTTTATTAGAGCTAGTTGGGGCTCGCTTGAGGATCCGCGGGTTTAAGAGCCACCGGGTTTCCATTGCCGGCGATTCAGCTTATTTTGAGCACGCTCTCGTCGTAGGAATTCTGATCAACTACCAAAACACGCGTCTTTTTTGCCTGCTCAACACATCGTGCCGCAAGACTTAGAGAGAGAGAGGGGCGAGTTAGAGTGCAGGGACCATCTCTCCGGGGAGTTTCCGGTCTCCTCACTTCTCTTCGCACTGCTACAGTGAGTGACGGCACCGGAGTTGGTGCTGTAGATTCGATGGTCCAAAAAATACTGGTACGGCGGCACCGCCCAGAGCTTATTGCGACGGAGGCTGGAAAGAAAGAACGCCGAAGAATGGCCAAAGAGAAACAGTGGTGTCACCTGAGGGGGGTAATCTCCGGGTCGCCCGCGTGACGAAGGCGTTAACTGCCCGATACCGTGTGCTTCTCTTCCTTCCTCGGGTCCAGGGCGGCATCAACACACGCCAGGTACACCTCGTCCCTGGCTGCGTTGTGCTTGGTGTTCATGTCCCCCCAGGCATCTTGTTAAGAACCATCCATCCATCCATCAGCCGGCTGACCCCCCCCCCCCCCTCAGGCTATTTTCACTGTGGAGGGGGGAGACGCTACCTGTCACACTCTAAGGTGGTCACCACGGTGGGCGGTCAGAAAAAAAAATTTTTTTTTTGCCCCAAATACCCCAAATACCACACTTTGGAAAAATTTTGTGGGCCCAGGGAATTTTGACCATTTCACCTTAGAGAATTTGACCACCCGGCCTCCAAGGCAACTGCGCTGTAGGGGGGGGAGGGGGGGGGGCAATGTAGGCAAAAAAACGAATCCTGGAGCAAAAAAACAGCAAAAAAACAAAAAAAACAAAAAAACAAAACGCAAAAAAACAAAAAACAAGGCCCTCCTGGTGAACCCAAATACTCGTGCACACGCCCGGCCGAACCTTGCTACACTGCACCTAGGCCACCAAAAAACGCCCAGCTTTTCACATTCTGCCTGCCAAGCCCATTCAGCTACTGCTCAACAATCCTGATAGTTCTGCAGACTGCTTCAAAAGCTTCTGATAAGTACTCGAAATGCCACCTCACCAGACCGCTGGCCTGCATATGGAAGACCCTGGCTCACCCGAGCCAGCAAGAGTGCACCAGCAGACCACCAGGGCAAAAAAACACAAACCTCCAGAGCAAAAAAACAGCAAAAAAACAAAAAAACAAAAAAACAAAAAAAACAAAAAAACAGGTAGGGTGCCAACATTGGGGGGGGGTCTGCTTTATCCGGCCATCCGGCCAAAGTGGCTGATCCCTAACAAGAGCGCTGTGTCCCCCCCGTTCTTGCACAACATGGCATGCAGGCCCGATCCATGTCGTCCATGTACTTAAAGGTTCCCAGTGCCGGTATACAAACCTGGGCAGACGTGCCAGCTGTGTGGAGAACGGGACGGCATGCACTAAGGCCGTTAAGCAGCGGCTGCAGGCTTATCCCGTGACACCTGTTACACGTAGTTGGTTACTATGAACAAACTTGTGGATAGTTCCGACGTAGCTCGCCGGGAACGGCACTCCAATGAAACTGGATGTGCTGCCGTTTCATGTTTGGGTTTTGGGGGCATTGCCTCGTGTGGATTCTGTGACCTACTTCTAAACCAATACACACTGCACTCTAAATAGTGGATTCCTAACTAGTGGATCCCCCAAAAATCGCGAACAAATAATGAATTGTTCCACTAATTAGAAATCCACTAATTGGATGACCACGAAGTGCTGACCCCTCAATTCGAAGAATTGCGACGGTGGTGCAGGAGGAGGCGAGCTTGCTTGAATGCCTACCGCGCCCGGCACTAATCCCAGAATTACCTGCGTATCGTGCGGGCTGCAGCGCATTTCCGGCCGTTGTGATTTTGCACGAGCGGCCTCCTCGCAGGGCTGGTAACCACATGATTTTTTTTTTGCGGCAAATTGTCGAAAAGTCTTGGTCCCAGACCATCACTCAGAGGGTAATAAAATTGCCTCGAAAACGCGAAAACCCCGGTGTTTTTTTTGTGTTTCCGGCGAATATCGCGCAGTCAGTTGCCTTTTTTTTTTTTTTTTTTTTTTTTTTTTGGATTATCTGACGTTTTTGGTGCCCCCGCCCCTGGAGTTCTCGAGTATTTCCTGCAAAGCAAGTGCTTATCCAGTAAAAGAAGGAGAAGAGGGTTCTGCACTGAGCACGTTCGTTGCTTTGTTTTCCTGTATTTTTGTTCAGAGCTGCAGAAGAAATAGCGTGTGAGTGTGAGTGTGTGTGTGTGGTCCTTTTTAAGATGGATTGTGTCTGAGCTCTCCCTTAAGGTTGCCGCCCGAGGGAACCGGCTGTGAGCCGAAACTCGGCTCCGGTCTCTCCGGACTGCACCAGGAGAGACTTCGCGGCGGATCACAAAGCACCCGCCCTGCACGAGGCACGCGCCCAAGACCCGTGCACGGCTACCGTAGCACCCTCCATGCTTGCACCTTCCTCGGATGCTACGGTCGGGGGGGGGAAGTAGTTGGGAAAACACGTTCCCCTTCCCCGCGTTCTGCGTGTGGGGTTACCACCGGGCAACTGTCGTACCAGCGGCAGATACGTCCTTCGCTCTTGGCTCACTTTCGGGATGTGTCGCTGCTCACCTACCAGTGTGTTCCTGGTTGTTGCCTTGAGTGTGACTGTGAGTGTGTGTCCTTCTCGTTCGGGGACCGATTCTGGAAGATGAACGGAGCCATCTACTACAAGCAAACGAGTGGCGCAATAGCAGCCGCCTGGGCGGTGCCAATCCGAGCGCAAACAACAGCAGGAGACGTGTCGGCAGTAACGCGCAACTCTCGTCTCGAAGACCTGTATTGTTCGGGCTGTTCTCTTGAAGGCTCATGCCCTTTACCGGCATGGAACATCGGGTGTTGTATCTTTTCGGGAGCCACCCCGGAACTAGCCTAGCTCACCTGACGGTGCGGGCCCACCTGACGGCGGAGGTCCGCACCCTTTGACTTGTTTTGATGTGTTCGCGGGAAAGGTCAGCGCGGTAGCGGTGACCACGAGAACACATACAGGTGGCCCTGGGACTGCTACGGCGTGACAACCCGTCCCTGTCCCTCCCAGGGAGCCACCCCGGAACTAGCCTAGCCCACCTGACGGTGGGGGCCCACCTGACGGTGGAGGCCCACACCCTTTGACTTGGTTTGATGTGTTCTCTCTCTTTCTCTCGGAAAAGGGCCGCGTTGGCGGAAACGGTGAAGATGATGATTGGCGCAGGTGAAAGCGAATTGGATTTTAGATTCACGGTTAAACGAACGAGCGCCTGTGCGCAGGCGATATTGGAGGCTCAAAAAAAGGGGATTTCAGTATGTACGCCTGAAATAATTTTGTATGCAACCGTTGCTCCGGAAATGTTCCCTCCAAAGAATTCTCGGAGGTGCGCATTTCGACGGAGGCTACGGGAGGGAGCAAAATTATTACAAATGAGTGTTAACCGCTTAAGGACAGGGGTGTGTGAGCTAATTTGGGAAAAGGGCGGGCTCCATGGCAAACCTCAGGTATCCGTTCCGAGAGCTCGGAGCAGGATTTCTGCTCGATGATGGACGCATTTCAAGATTTGTGTCAGATGTTTCCAATGGAGCAAACGGCGACCACTTTCGACCATTCTTTGGCCGCGAAGTTGACACCCGCGAACTTCCTTGAATTAACAACCGCTACAGTGGTAAAGGGGGGAAAATCTTAGTTTAATGTTTAGGCAGAACACTGCCTCTCATGCATGGTTGATGCTAGCATCAAGTCTTCTTCGAGGAAGATGTCGTCTAGGTAAGGGATGCAAAATAGAAAATAGAAAGTTGTAAAGAGGGGAGTGTACGGCTCCCAAAGTGGGGAATGAAACCTTGAGGGACTAGCCCCCTGTGTTATTATTCGATTTGTCGAATACTAAAAAAAGTTCCGGGTAGCCGAACAGTAGCAGGATCAAGTAGTGGTAGTGTTTTTAGACAACCAGACGTGTGTCAAATAACTGGTAGTTTTCGACCCCCCCTTTAGTTCGTCCTTAAGTGGTTAATTGTGTTGGTGTTGACTTCTGTAGGAGTTGGGTGGGTGTCGCAATTTTCTTCAAGCCGAACGTGCAGGCAGTAAAAAGGGTTGTGACACCAAAATGGAAATACAGGACTTCTGTAGGACTTGGGTACAGGCCTGTTGGATAACACCCGATGAGTCTTTTTTTTTTTTTTTTTTTGTTGATTTTGTGTGGCAGCCACATTTCGTCCTTTGTGAATTGCAACTGGCGGCCTCCCTCGTGTGTTTTTCTACAAAGGAGGGCCTTTTAGCAGGTGCTGGTTCTAAAAAGGTGGCATGGGCTTACTGACGATCCTCAGTCTGGCCTGTGTCTATGTTAGGAAACACAAGCTGAGCCATGCACGTGAAATTCGATGGGTGACATGTTAACGTATCATTTCGCGTAGTTGATATTGTTGAAACCTTCTCCCTCTGGGGCGGGTTTGTTGCGCGCGGTTCTCTCCACTGGGGGGCACTGCCTGCCAAGGCAGTCGCATCGAATCGTCCTCTTGTTGGAACGTCACTGCCCCCCATTGCTAACTACTTGCACTCCGTTAGAAATATTGCGAACTGTTCAGACACGGCCTCAACTTCGATCATGTCCATCGGCGGTGTTACATTGAAGGATGCCGGTTGGGATGGACAACGAATATGAATGGATGTGGATGACACCTAACATCTGACGTGACGTCACCTCGACCGACATGGCAGCGATACATTGAAGGATGCTGTTTGGAACGAGCAATCCAATTGGAATGAGCACGGGGGTTTGAAGAGCTCCCCCGCGGCTGCCGTGTACGGACGGTCAAAAACGTCAGACCCGAGCAGGAGTTCTCAGCCAGTTCTGCACTCCTGGATCCTCCCCATCCGTAAGGCGCTCGCCATAAGGCCCAAGCAGGAAAACCGAACGAGCCGGAATTATCAGCCAGTTCTGCACTCCTGAATCCTCCTCATCTGTTCGCCATCAGTCGCTTCCTGCGCATTTCCTGCTTGGGACTTATAGCGAGCGCGGGAGGATCCAGGAGTGCAGAACTGGCTGAGAACTACACGTGGCCGGGAGTAGCAAAAAGTACTCGGGAGGGCCGCCCGGTGTTCATTGTCGGTAGGGAAGCAGACAGCGAGAGTCGGCCTTCTCTCGTTGAACGCTTACGCTGGGCACTAAATCCAGATGTGCCTGTGTTTCGCGTGGGTTGCGGCACGTGCTACAACTCCCCCCCCCGAGGATTTCTAGAAAAGCAGGTGTTTATGCATAAGAAAAGAATTTCGTGGTGCGCCCGACTGTGTTTGTCTCGTCTTCATGTTCGAGGGATGAAGCCGGAGGTGACAGAAATACTCGACGTAGCTGCTTCGACTCCGAATGGATGGGAGGAAATATAGAGGTAACGGTAGAAAGCTTTTTTTTTTGTCGTATAAGATGATGATATTAAGATCGAAGATCTTAGAAGATTAATACTATTCCGACGAGAACCAACACTTGTACAAAGGTTATTACTCCGTCGCTCTCGAGAAGAACACCGTAATTTTACCCCTCGCTTGCCCACGCCCATTTTTATCTTCAAGTCCAGTGTCCTGAGGCGTCACGAAGAACTTCGTGGCATACACACGAGAATCTCTGCATGACCTTTCTACGTTTGTTACGCACCATCAATCTGACATCACGCAGCAGCAAGGACGAGAGCAGCGAGTACGGAGCAGCGAGACGGGCGAGGAGGAGAGTATTATCCCGTTGACAACCTTTTTTTTATGTTTTGTGCCCATGTTCGCGCGCGCGCAAAATTTTCCAAAACTCCGGGGAAAAAAAAGCTTTTACGTGCAGGGGTGAACGTAACTCGGGACCCCCGGACCCGGGTTTTTGAAAACGCAACTTTCAGTGTGCATGCACTTTGTTTGTAGGTCTGGTTTGTTAACAGGTTTGTGTTGTCGGAGAGGTTGGTCTGTGAAGGAAACTGGCATCTGCACCTGTGCAATCACTCTTTCCAGAAATCTGCTACAATCAGCAAACAAAAGCAGCTGACAAATCAACACGGTGCACATCTCAGCAAGTATGTTGGGTTCCTTCTGGGCCTTTCGACCGCGCACTGGTCGCACATTCCAGGATGTGCTTTGCGGTAGCTGCTTGCGACAACGGATTGTTACTGTGTGCAGGTCAGCTTGGCAACGTTCTGGAGCCTATGCGAGATGACACGTCAGAGTCTCTTTCTGCGCCTTCTGCACGGTCAAGTCACCGAATGTCCTACCAGGCACACACACACACACACACACACACACACACACACACGAACCTAGGCGATGGCCTGTGGACCTTACAGTACTGTAGCAAGTAAGTTACGCCAACCGCAAAAGTTGCGTTTCAGCGTAGCCTACGCTAAGTTCCAAATTCCTGGACACCAACTGTGGACTTGGCGACTTCTAGACTGCAGACTTAGAGGAGGATGCACGTCCCCTAAACGTCATGCTGTTGGGGCCTTGTGCTTTAGAAGTTGCCAATAAGCCGTTCCAGAGACCTAGTTATCTCTTCGCACGTCATGTGCCAGCTTTCGGCTTGATCGTCGCGCTCTGGCGCGCGTTTGGTGCCTCGCTTCTCCTTCGACTGCTCGTCCAGGTTCATCGGTTGCGCGTCGATTTTTGCTTCTTCACGGCGCTTGGGCTATGGCCGCGCTTCGATAGGCGCTCCTCTACGCCGTTTTGTTGTCGGGTTCGACGCAGAGTTCGTTCGCCGCTTCTTCGCTTGCGTCGGTGTCGTCTTTTTGACCCTCGCCGCTGGTTTCGATGTTGATGTTGCGGGCCTCTGATGTTGCTCGTCGTCTGCTGCCTCCGGTAGCAGGAACACTCGACAAGAGAACTTTACACAGCAGTTGGTTCAAAGAAATGCGTAGTTTTGTTTTATTATTTTACTTGTTTGTTGTCGACAACATATTGTGGAAAAAAGTCAGGTTTACCATTCACCATTCAAGCGTCAGACTGCAACCGTAGCATAGTAGTCCGTTCAAAAGAAAAAGGTGAAGCAGAAGGTTTCGTGCCCAACTGACATGACACAAATTTTGGGTTTCCTTCGCCGATGGTCTGTTGTAGGCACACCTGTGTAGCTCCCTTGCCCGAACCTTTTTGACGAAGCCGCGTGTTGGCTCAACAAAGCGGAGAACGATACGCACGACGTGAGAGTTGAGCACAAGAAAAGCAATACAACAACGAAATGACACGCAAAGTCTCTTCATGCACGCGAACATCATAGTGTGGCATGACAGACTTGTGACAATCATAGTGTGGCATGACAGACTTGTGACAAATTGTCGAATTTCCTTTTTTTTTGGTCCGCCCAAAATTACTCAGAGTATGTTTAAGCCTGCCTCTAACCGCGGAAATTCGGTGTTCTTTGGATTTGCCTGTCTCTTTTGGTGCCCCCGTGGTCCTCATGAGGACCCGGATCTGATCGGATTCGTTTCTCCTCTTCGGGTACGTCGTGGTTTCCTAGCCAAGAAAAGTTTTTTTTTCTCGAAAAGTTTTTTTTGTGCGCGCGCGCGGAAGTTTTTGGGGGTCAAAAATAACATGGGCACAAAAAAAAAAAAAAAAAAAACTTCTACCCTAAGGGGCAAATACAATACAACACCATCTGATTTGTTCTTCGCTTACACCACCGTGTGTTGCTTTCTCACTCAGGACTTTGACCTGTTGTGTTTGCGTGATTTGTCGTGTAGGGGTAAACCCGCATGACCGCACGTCCGTTCAACACGTGTTTCGGTGGTTACAGCACTTGGGATCCCTTCTGTTCTTTGTCGGGCAGCATCGTCGAGCATTTCCTTTCAAGCTGGCGCCTATGTGTTTCTGGTTGCGATCAATACCTTTGGGGTTTTGCTTTTTTTTTGTGTTTCCGACGATCCCGTGGGACGTACAGATTGGTGTTTTCTTTGACCTGGTGTGTTTTTTTTTTTTTTTTCGAACTTTCGCACAGGGCGGTGACACAGGTGCAGTAGCGAAACTATCTAAATATATTTCAGAGTGTGCAATGCATTTTCTGGTGTGAAGGGCGTCATTGTTTTCTTCTCGGTTTCTCGCTTTGCTTGTTATTGTGCAGAGTATTGGTTGGTGTGTAGATTGTGTGGCCTAACGTTGCAGATTCTTCTTTTAGGGGAGCAACTCATTTAATTTTATGTTTTCGAGGGGGTGAAGACAGGGTATTAGCTCAGAGATTCCTGGAATTTGCCAGATCTTCACCGTTTGTAGGGGCTAGTCTGTTTTTGGTCGCTTCGGTGCCGTTGTCGCCGGGTTTCGGAAGCTTTCTGCGTTCACTCGGAGCACACCGCACAGGCCGGACCTCAGCCTTCCAACGCCTCCAGCACCTTCGGCGCGACGTTGAGCCATTTCACCCACCCCCCAGAGTAGAAGTTTTTTTTTTTTGGAAAACTAGGACTCTCAGCGTAGTTTTTGGGTCGTACGTTTCCCCCCCCAGGGCTTACGCTCCACGTGTGGAACGTGTGGATTTCCACACGATACAAGTTTTTTTTTTTGGATTTTTATCCCCCACGTGTGCTTCCACGTGTGGATCCAAAGGCACCACATGTGGATTTTGATTTTGATTTATTTTCCCCCCACATGTGCTTGCCACAGGTTGGTCCACATGCAAGGGAGTGAGGGAGTGTAGGCCCACAAGTCGCCAAGGCCGCACAGCCAGGTGTCGTCAAGTCCAGTAGCGAGGCTATTTTTTTTTTGCCCGCCGCACATAGGGGGAACGGTCTTTTTTTCCCCTCGAACCTTAAAGCACCCACATGTGGACCACACGTATATTCTCTGAGGCCGAAAACGGAGCGTTAGCCCTGGTCGTACCTTTATGGGGTAGTTGCAACACAACACACGCACTCGCGCGGAAAGGCAGAAAAGAAAAACAGAGAGAGAGAGAGAGAGAGAGAGCGAGTGAGAGAGAGAGAAAGAGAGAATGTGTTAGAGTGCGAGCATCTCTGCGATGTAGGCGCAGCCGGGATGAATCATCGTCGTATAGTATGCAACTGGTAAATCACCAGCTTGCGCAATAAATGAATCGACAGCTTACGCACGCTGGATGCAGCATCGTCGTCTTGCTTACGCCTTGGGACAAGTACGCTGTACATACCGCATTCGCATGATAAGTAAGTGTACCGTACCTGTCATGATAGTATGCTGCAGATACGTTATCTGTGTACGACAAGTACGTGGTGTATGTGTGTGTGTGTGTGTGTGAGAGAGCAAGAGAATCAGGGTTTCGCATCCATCACTTTCGAGGATCAAACAACTGCTCTCTCGGGTTGCGGTGAGGGCAGCGTATGCGGGCAACCTGCGCAATCCAACAAAAGGAAGAGAAGGGCGGGGAGGTGGCAATAACAACGTTGGGACAGTCCGCCTCTGCGTGCTTGACCATCCGGGGGCGGATCTCAATAGATTCTAAGACTGCGTTTCTTGCGTTAAGAAGCCGGTGCCTTGAAGTCGCCGGTTGACTAATGAGGCGGGGTGGGTCCTTTGAAAAAGCTACGCGGCAGACTCCCCCACGGATGGGGTAAGTGTATGTGCGGTCGTTTGTGCGATCGGGGTCCCGCATTGAGGGAGTTCGCGCCCCGCATTATATCTCATTTAACGTGCCAGTTAGACTTTGGCGGACACTTGCCGGCATAGCGGAGAACCCCCCCGCCCCCTCCCACCTTTATATTTTTCGGGCGAATGACGGCATGGCAAAACCATGGCTTTGTCCTGTAGGCTACTGTGGCCGACGCCCCCTATTTATCCCGGTGGCGGACATGGTTTACTGGAGCACTGTACAGCTGCTGATCTCGCTAGCGCCAAGCCGTGACAGACGTAGAGGTAACCACATACGGACGAACTACGCCGTATGGCGTAGTTAATTCAAGTTAATTCGCGGGTATCTGCAAGAGGCCACGGGTGCCCGTCCTGGGTCACTTCCATGTGTATTCATTCAGCGTCGAGGTGCGCATTTGAAAGATCTGCCTCGAAATATTTCAAATGGGCCCCTCGGTTCCCATTTTTGAACTTCGAAACCCCCCCTTTTGAGTATGACCCAACGTTTGCCCTGAAAAAGTCCATTTTCCCAAAATCAACACCCCTCCGTCCGTATGTGGGTTATCGCTATTTATTCGCCGAGAGAAAAGTTGTTTTCTTGCACGAGAGTTTTCCAGATTGCCACGAGAGCCCGTTGGGCTCGAGTGGCAATCTGGAAAACAAGCTCGAGTGCAAGAAAACAACTTCTCGAGGCAAGAAGATAGCTTTACTGTCTGTCAGCTGACTTTATATACTGCGAGTGGTGTACGTAATGCTGTAAACCCCAGAGGGCGATGCTTGCCATAGCTGGCATTGAAGCACCTGACACTGGCAGAGAACTCTGACGGCGGTCCGTTCCAAGTAACGTCCCTGCAACCTGGGTGGCTGCCTTCGACGTGTAGTCGATGATATTCCTGGGCTGTCTTTGTGGTCCACCCAATTAAGGCTTGCAACTCCGGCAGGACCGCCCCCCTTCACTGAGATGGCGGCAGCCGATCTTCTCAGTGCCGCCGGTGTGTGTCCCGATGTGGTCAAGCGTGTAGTGTTTCGTTCGTGGCTGTTGGGGTACCATGCTCATGCCGCTTCTCGTACTTGGCCTGACATGCCATGCTCAGAAGCTCGTCCTCACTCGTTCTGGCAGCCATGGAAGCGACATTCTTCTCCGTTTTTGGCAGGTTTTCACCCCTTCCTGGTCGTGGATTACGTTTTTGTACCCAGAAAACCCAAAGGTCTACACGTTAGAAAAGTCCCTCCACATTAGAAAAGTACGCCAAGAGCAGTGTAGAAAAGTCAGCGGACAGACAGTAAAATTTTGTTTCCAGCCAGGTTTTCGTCGCTAACCAAGAAAACTGTGAGAACCCAGGAAACGCGGGAACATTGCGCACAAGGTGCCCTGTGCATCTTAACTCCTACATCAAGTTTCCCGGGGACCTCTATTCAATGGTCTTCGCATGAATCCAGTGCCAGGAAGGACTGCCTTAGCGACGTTCTGTCGACAAAGGCGTGTGGAAACAGCGCAAAAAGGAGAGAGAAAAGAAGGAAAGTGTAGGTGAGGGAAGCGGGCGAGCAGAAGGAGAGAGTTGAGAGAGAGAGAGAGGGTGAAGAAATGTGAAAAGAGGGTTTTTGCCTAGAGGCTTTTCATGTTATTCTGCAGATGCTTTGAGCTATCTTTTGTGTCTATGCTTTCAGTCGTCTTCTTAACCATGGTTAAGTGCGCAAATGGTGTGAAAAAAAGTGCGGCGCTTTCTTTTTTAATTTGTGCGCACACCCAGGCGGAACTTCGCCTGCTTTGGTGAGTTTCGTGTAGTAGTTTTTCTTCTTTTTCACCTGGTATGTCTTGAGTTAGGGATCTCCATGTGAAGCACGGACATGTAAACTGTGACAGTGACATGATCTTCAGTTTGGTGTTCGTTCGCTCATTGCTCAGGCTCACATTTTTGGAACACATTGCAATGTCTCGAAAAAAGAAGTACCCGCGGGCTCGGGGAAAGTTTTGTGACTTTTTCCGGTACGTCTTTTACCAATACCGTGGCAATACGGTTATGGAATGGAACGAGTTGTGACGTATCTTTCCATCGCCGCTCTCGGATGGCCAAAGATTTGTCGCCTATGAAGGTTTGGAAAATCGACCCAAGGTATCAGTTATATGCCCCATGTCGACCCTGTCCGAGAAATACTCGACGTAGCTGCTTCGACTCCGAATGGAAGGGAGGAAATATAGAGGTAAGGGGCAAATACAATACAAACACAATCTGATTTGTTCTTCGCTTACACCACCGTGTGTTGCTTTCTCACTCAGGACTTTGACCTGTTGTGTTTTTGTCTGCCTTGTCGTGTCGGGATAGACCCGCATGACCTCACGACCGTACAACACGTGGTTCAGTAGTTACAGCACTTGGGATCCCTTCTGCTCTTTGTCGGGCAGCATCGTCGAGCATTTCCTTTCAAGATGGCGCTTATGTAAAACCCCCACAATTTAATCTGTAGATGCTCAATCGGCGTCAATTGGTCCCACCCCTGTCTCCTGGACATCGAATTGCCTGTCGCGGTCACGATGGACGGGGTGTGCAGGTGGCAATTGATCATTATCAGGGGGGTCCTAAAGGGAGGGGGGTCGAATAATAGTAGTTATTTGACACGCCGCTGGTTGGCAACTGCCACTCATTGGCCACTAATCGAACCTGCTACTGTTCGGCTACCCGGAATTTTCTTCAGTATTCGACAAAATCGAATAATAACACAGGGTGGTATTATTCGACCCCCCTTTACTCGGGCGGTTCAGTTTCCTCACAGAGAGAGAGAGAGAGAGAGAGAGAGAGAGAGAGAGAGAGAGAGAGAGAGAGAGAGAGAGAGAGAGAGAGAGAGAGAGAGAGAGAGAGAGAGAGAGGAGAGAGAGAGAGAGAGAGAGAGAGAGAGAGAGAGAGAGAGAGAGAGAGAGAGAGAGAGAGAGAGAGAGAGAGAGAGAGAGAGAGAGAGAGAGAGAGAGAGAGAGAGAGAGAGACGAGTTTGAGTGCAGGGACCATCTCTCGGGGGGGGAGATAGTAGATCCGGTCACCTCGCACGTTGCATGCGGCTAAAAAAGCACTAAAAGAGGCGGAACCCCGGTTTTGGAAGAAAGGGGCAAAAAAAGACAACAAAACAAAACAAACAAAACCAAGAAACCCGCAGGCAGCACAAAGAAAAACGGGAAGAAAACGATTGGTGCTTTAAGGTGGCAGAAGAAGAATAGAAGGGATAAGAAGAATTAACGCTAAAAGGGAAGAAGGGGGGAGATGATGAACCGCTCGTTGCAAAAAAAAAAAGAAGAAGAAGGGGGGAAGGTAAGGAAGATAGCAGCGCTTCTTTCTTTTGCTCGTGGAAGAAAAAAACGTGACTGGTTGAATGCGTGTATGAATGAGGAGATGGTATGGTGAGAATGATGAGTTGCATGCGAGTGAGGAATTGAGTGATTTGAGGCTAGGACCGACGAGACAACAGACTGGTATTCTGCGGTACTCGCTGTCCTTCTGCCCAGTGTGTGCCGTGCACAATGCGTTACGCTGGTAACAGACTGGTATTCTGCAGTATTCGCTGTCCTTCTGCCCAGTGTGTGCCGTGCACAATGCGTTACGCTGGTAACAGACTGGTATTCTGCAGTATTCGCTGTCCTTCTGCCCAGTGTGTGCCGTGCACAATGCGTTACGCTGGTAACAGACTGGTATTCTGCAGTATTCGCTGTCCTTCTGCCCAGTGTGTGCCGTGCACAATGCGTTACGCTGGTAACAGACTGGTATTCTGCAGTATTCGCTGTCCTTCTGCCCAGTGTGTGCCGTGCACAATGCGTTACGCTGGTAACAGACTGGTATTCTGCAGTATTCGCTGTCCTTCTGCCCAGTGTGTGCCGTGCACAATGCGTTACGCTGGTAACAGACTGGTATTCTGCAGTATTCGCTGTCCTTCTGCCCAGTGTGTGCCGTGCACAATGCGTTACGCTGGTTCCGCGGAGCTCAGTGTTCCAAGGGGCACCTGCTGAATCACTCGCTACGATTGTACAAGTAGCCTTCGTGTCTCTGGCCTTTCCGAGTGTGGGGTCGGCTTGTGAACACTCGAGCCACAAGGGCAAGATCTTCATGCCCGGGACCCCAGAAAGTGGGAGGGAACACTTGCTGAAGGCTAGTATCTCCCTGTATCTCCCTGTGCACGCCCAAGGAGAACCAGAAGGATGTCTTGTTCCCTTATTTTCGTCGTGTCCGCCTGCAGCCACGTGGACAAGTGCTATCAAGGGTCGTGTACTGTGTACAGACCCGGTCCATCGATTGGCAAACGTCACGTTTGCACGTTTGTCAAACGTTTGCGTTTGATAAATCTTGTCAAACGTACGTTTGCAAACGTTTGATAGCATCACTGTACTAGAGGGGGGGGGGGCTGGGAGCAGGGACTGTGGCAAGCAACTGGTGCACATGTTGTGCTGAAACAAGTGCGACACGACATGTGTTCAGATGTCAATACAGTTTACGGATCTTCCTGCCATCTAGAGTTTCTGGGAAAACCCGTTTGTGCTTGCGACAGGGCTTGCGCTCCACGTGTGGAACGTGTGGATTTCCACACGTTAGTTTTTTTTTTTTTTCGGACTTTTTTTCCCCGTGTGCTTCCACGTGTGGATCCACAGGTACCACGTGTGAATTTTGGTTTCTATTATCCTCCGCATATGCTTGCCACAGGTTGGGCGTTTAGGCCCACAAGTCGCCGAGGCGGCGCAGCCAGGTGTCGCCAAGTCCAGTAGTGAGGCTTTTTTTTTGCCCGCCGCACATATATGGGGAAAGGTTTTGTTCCCCTCGAACCTCAAGCGCCCACATGTGGGTCCACACGTATTTTCTCTGTGGCCGAAAACGGAGCGTAAGCCCTGGCTTGCATCCCCACTGAAGGCGCAGCCAGCGCCTCACTCACGTTTGATACACGTTTGACATGAATTTTGCAAACGCAAACGTTTGTCAAACGTTCAATGTTTGCCATGATCACTGCTCTAGTAAGCTATGGGGTGTGAAAGATCGCGGAGGGGCAAGTAGGCGACATCGAGGAGGCCGTACACCGACCTTGTGTAACGTACCGCCTACAATACCACCTCCCAACAACTGGCATACGAGGACGTATCCAGACGGGCCACATGGTCAGGTTGGCTGCCGTAAACCACCAATTCCGACAGCCACAGCTTCGGTGTGTTGTTGGTGGTACAGGAGCAATCGAACCAGAAACCCCCCGCTTCGCACCTACCCGCCCCACAAGTGGGGTGTAAGCAGCGAGCCTCAAGATCATCGCGGAATAGATCATCGCGGAATAGATCATCGCGGACCTGGCTGGCGAGTGACACGAGTGCAAGCAAGCGAGTTGAAGTATGGCTGAAGATAAAAGTGGTGTCACCTGAGGGAGCAATCTCAGGACCGCCCACGTGATAAAGCCGTTAAGCACTGGGAACTTTTAAGTACACGGACCACACGGATCAGCATGCACTACCGTTAAGCAGCGGCTGCCGGCTTCTCCCGTGACACCTTTTTGAATTGGGCTATGCGCATGGGCCTTGTCATGATTGATGTGAATGCGTGTGTGTACGTGTAGAGAGTGTGTCTGTCTGCTGATCTGCATTTCCCGAGGAAATCCGGGGGAGAGAAAAATACTCGAGGGGCTGCCTTGTGCTTACTTCGAAGGAGGCAAGAGGTGCCGCAGTAGGTGACTGTTTGGGTCCAAAAAATTGGGTCCAAAATTTGGGTCCAAAATTTGGGTCCAAAAATTTGGGTCCAAAAATGTGGGTCCAAAAATTTGGGTTCAAAAATTGGATCCAAAATTGGGTCTAAAAATTGGGTCCAAAAAGTGGGTCCAAAAAGTTGGGTCCAAAATTTGGGTCCAAAATTTGGGTCCAAACATTTGGGTCCAAACATTTGGGTCCGGTCCAAAAATTTGGGTCCAAAATTTGGGTCCAAAAATATGGATCCATTTGGATCCAGAATTTGGATCCAGAAATTGGGTCCCAATTCTGGAAGGTCTTCTTGGTACCGTCTGACCGTCTCTTTTCGTCTATTTGTGGTGCTGCTTATGGTTTTTTGTTGAACGCTTACGCCCGCCGCTGAACCCAGATTCACCTGTGTTTCGTGTGGGCTACAGCACGTTTACCTCCTTTCCTTGATATTTTTGCAGCTGGCAGCCTCCTCGAGCATTTCCTACAAAGCAGGTGCGTATACAAAATAAAAAGAAGAGGAAACGGTGATGCATGGCATATCGGGCGACTCAGGGAACAGGACGGCTAAGGTCAAAGCAAGCTCGGCCTAAGGAGGGGTGGGTGGGGGCTTTTTGTGTTTGCGCGGGGATTAAGACAGAAGTCTGAGTACGGTGCATCCCTCTGCAAACGCGTGGGGGTGGTCTGTTCTTGCTAACAATGTGCATTTCCAGTGCGGCATGGGAGCTTGCTGCAGGGGACAGGCGGTCCCATACATACTTCGTATTACTTACCCTCGAGTGAAGTAGGAGAGCAGCCAAGCTGTTGTGCTGTCGTGAAGTCCAGATGGACACTAACCCTACTTTGCAGCATGGTTGCACAAGGACGTGAGCTTGTTGCAGCGCACAGGTAGCAGGGAATAAGGTCACGCCACCGGCCCCAGGATTCCCGTTCACTTCCATCATTGGAACACATTGCAATGTCTCGAAAAATACTCGAGGGACTGCCTTGTGCTCATTTCGAAGGAGGCTAGAGGGGGAGAAAACAATACCACTACAAAGTGGGTCTTTTTTGTTGAACGACTTACGCCCGCCACTAAACCCAGATTTACCTGTGTTTCGTGTGACTACAGCACATTTACCTCCTTCGATCTATCGCAACTGGCAGTCTCCTCAAGCATTTCCTGCAATGCGGGTGCATATACAAAAACGAGTGCGTGTGAAGGCTTTACTTACAGTACTTGACCCGATTTAGCCAAGCCCCCGCTCTTCTTGTTGGAAACTCCATCGGACCGGAAAGTCTTTCGTCAAAACGAATGCTTTGCTCTTCCGTGGGATGCCACTTTTTCCTTTTTAATAATAAAAAAAGTTTTATGTTTGATTTGTTTCGTTCGTTTCCCGGGCCACGAAGACCCTGTTCTCCTTGACCGGACCATCCTGAGACGGGCGTCGAGTGAACAACAGGCTGGATCAGCATTTTGACTAACACGTCGTAGTCTGAGCTGCGGTGTTTAGGGGATGGATGATTGCAAGATCGTGCTTGGCATGGACGCACCGCCGCACTTGTCCTGTCTGCCGTCCTTTAAGCTAAAGGGAGTCGAACAATAACAGCTACTTGACACGGTTGTCGAAACGTGACGGCCCTTCTTTATGCACACGCCGAGATCTATGGGTTTGCGGAAAAAAGCACTACCACTATTCGGTGCTTGTTCGGCGCACCATGCCTGCCCGGAACTTTTAGTAGCGTTAATTGTGGATTAGAAGGTCGGTATTTTAAAGTCTCCGGTTGACCGTAGAGGCTTGGGTATGGAGGGGATTGAGAAAAGTGAGAGGGTTCCGCTCGTTTCGGGTGATGTGTCGTTCCGTTGTGGCACCTTGTGAAGTCCCCTAACGCGTTTAGGGGGTGTTTGGGATTGGGTAGGGTGTGGTCGTTTAGTATTCGACAATTCGAATAATGACACGAGTGTCATTGTTCGACCCGTCCCTTTGTGTACACATAGGGCGGACCATCATCAGCGGAACCTGAGTGTCTGCAGACCGGACGGCGGTGTGCGTCTGGTTTGTCGGGCGGCTGTTTGTAGCTCGCCCACGGCCAGGACCACCCGTGTTACTCGAGCACAGGTGAACCCATCACGGGGAGAAAGCTCCTACAACCGTGTCTGAGCAACCCACGAGCACTGTTAAGCAGCGGTTGCCAGATACTCCCGTAGCACCTATTCACGGGTTTGCAGGGGGGGGCTGTTTTTTTCTGTCCAGGCGACACTTTTTTTTTGGTTGGTTTCGTTTGACTTGCTCGTCTGCGGTCGCTGCTCCTAACTGTTCCCTTCAGTACACCAGTACTGCTCAGAAAAGACTTCAGACGATCACGGATGACCAGGGGCGTTCATATCTGTGTAGCAGTGGTTGTGGAATCTCGATTTGTATCGCAAGGCATTGATAAGCGTGATGGTGTACGATACCGTCCAGCCTCTAATTTATAGGCCAACGATATAGGGGAGGAAAGGATTGGACGTGCTGGTGGGACGCCTTCGAAGACGGCACCTCCGGCAAGAAGGGGCAGAAGAGGGAAAGTTTAGTGGGCGGCGGAGACCCAGCGCATGGATGCCCAGGCCACCACCACGGATGCCTGCAGCACGATATGCCGATGTGCGGAGTTGGCGGCGAAGAGACGGAACCGCGGGCCTTCGCCCCCGAAGCGGCGGATGCCGGAGCCAACACCGCCATCGAGAACGCCGCAGAAGGCGACGACACCAGGACGGCCGCTGGCAACGAAGCGGCGGTAAGGACTCGCCATTATCGAAGACAGAGACGTGCACTCCGCGGCGGGCAGAGGTGCAAGATAAAGTGCCAGTGACGAACAGAGGTGGCACGAAGAGATAGTCACGAAAGAGAGCAGATGCAGAGTATCGCCACAGGCTCTTTGCATGCTAACCCTAACCACCAGGACCAGAGGCAGTTTCGGTCGAAGACGGCAATTCGAGCGAGGAGTAAGGTTGATAGCCAAAATGAGAGGCACGATGGCCATCCTGAAAGCAGGGTTGCAGGATGATGCTTGGCCGAGGATAAGGTTGCTATGGCGACTGGGACAGAGAGATAAAGCTAGATAGAGAGTCCTCCTTATGGGGTGGTCACGCCTTCGCAGTCCCAGGGCCTCCACCCACCTGCATACGGTCGTCGACTGAGACGAGTTGGAATGCGGGTACCATCTTTCCGGAGATTTCCGGTTCCTCCCGTACTCTACAACTCCCCACATAAGTGAACGTGGACTCCGAAGTGGACACTCCTTTCAACCGGGTGCACGAATTCAAAATTCCGGGACGGGTTGACCCACTGTTTCCGATGCGGCTTCCAATCATTGAAGGCTAAACTCGGGTGCAGGAGCGGTGCTCGTCGTTCGGGACCAGATGGGGGACGACTGGGTCTGCCCGGTTTACACGTGACTGCTGCAGCGTGGTCAGATGGCGGGCGCGAATACTTCTTGCCAAACCAAAACCCAAGAGGGAATTGGAGAGTTTGACATAAGAATGGCAAACTCGTGGTACCGAAGGTTGCAACCGCATACAGAAGAGTCAGATGATGGTTGAACCTGCGCTCATGCACACGACGCGTCCTGTCCCACTCCTCCCTGTGTCCAAGGACTCAAAAGCAGGTCCTGCACTCAAAAGCAGGTCCTGCAGGTTTTCCAGCAACTGCTGGTTCGCCTTGAGGCCCTCCGAATCCGCAGGCTGCAGGGTATGCCTTAACAACTGCCTAGGAGTCCAAGCTACAGTTGGTAGATGCATCCGAGTTCTCTCGCACGGTGTTAAGAAACGCCCTGCGAGCTGTCGAGGTGGCCAAGGAAGAGGATCGGAGGAGGAACACGGACGGCTCAAGAGAGCCGCGTCCGAGCACACTAGCACACCTACCTGCACACCTCACCCACTTGCCCGCCCATCCACCCACCCGTCTACACCTGTTCATCCATCCACCGACCTGCCCACCCCCATCCACCATCTGTCCACCCAACTACCAACCTGTACACCTGCCCACCCACCGGCAGCCCCACTTTTTCCCATAAGAATCGGGCTGAGTATCGGGGACTTTAGGGGAGTTTCGAGGAAGTGTCGGGGAGTTCGGGGAACGTACCAGGAGCCCGGACCAGGTGGTTTCATGTAATTTTTAATTTATAAATCGTTAATTGTTTTCTTTCAAATCACCTAATATTTCCAATCTCCTAATATTTATAAATTAAAAACTACATAAATTAGGAGCCAGACGGTATATGGATCCTGAACGAGAGCAACACCGCTCAGTCCTCGTGAGGTTCACGCTTCAAAGGCTCGGATAGACTTTGGTTTTATTTCCCTTCTCTGGGTCCGCTAGCAGCGACGGACTTCGCTTCGTAGTGCCACACACACACACACACACACACACACACACACACACACACATACTAGCAAGCTTGCTTGAGCGCCGAAGGCGCGTCTAGTGGAATCCCATTTCCGTTTCTATCATTTGACGTACGCGATGCCTCCTATTTCCACTCTCTAAGAGGTTGGACAGGGGTAGTATTACGCAAACATCCAGGCCGTTTCCCTCTCCGCTGTTTGTACTCCGCCTTCCCCCTTTCCCGTGTGCCGCCCACGCGGCCCTCTTCTCCTTGTATTGCCGGCCGGCCGCTTTTCCTCGATAACGGTGCTTTATCCTTTTCCCGCCTTTTAGTCCTGAGTTCTCCCACTGCGAACCATGCCACAAGCGGTCCAGAAGCTCGAAGGACCAGAAACGGAAAGAAAGGGATTCCACACACACACACACACACACACACACACACACACACACACACACACACACACACACACACACACACACACACACACACACACACACACACACACACACACACACACACACACGTGTGTGCAATGCTGCACGTCGCGAAAATATATGCATTCGCTCTCCGCTTCATCGTAATCCTCCCCGCGGGGGAGTTTCACGACGGGGATAGCACCCCATTCGACTTCTCCCTCGAGGATGTCAGTCCGAGTTAGTGCCATGTTTTTGTTTGTACGTGCCGGGGGAGGATTAGCCTGTTTAGTGAGTGATAGTGAGTGAATACGATCGCTAGGCTAAACTTCTCCCAAATACGCTGCCAGCGTTCTCTTTCGTGTTTACAATTAATTGTTATTACGAAAACCCCGGTCGGGACCCAATTTTTTTTACACAGCAAGAACTGCACGGGTAGGGTGGCGGATTTCCTACCCTGACCCCCACTGTTGCCGGTGCGGGCTTCATACTCCGGCCACCTAGCGAAGCTCACGTGTGGCAGGGCTCCCTCGGGCTCCGGTTCAACCGGAATCAACGGACTGCCGTTGTGTACGAGCCAGCAGCAGGAGGGACACACCCACGTGGTGTTGAGCGCCTCTGGCAAGGCGAATCCGTCGCGATTGTCCCTGCCCCTGAGCCGGGACCGCAGGCATGAGGCGATACAAACACCGCCACAACGCGAACAGTGTCGTCCGTTGGCGACATCATGGGCGGTATCGCATAATGGGGAAAAACCGCATTGTCTTCGTCCCACAGCAGACGGGGGCTGCTCGCCGGATATAGTACGACTGGGATGGTATCCCAATCTACGTTCGGTAGGTCCATTTGTTCTAGGGTAGGCACAGCCGGCATATTTTTTGTTTGTGCGTTCGTGTGTAAACCCTGTTATGAGTGATTTAGCGCAGCACGCAGCCATCCGACACGTTTTGATACATACAAGCAAGCTTGTTACCATAATATTCTCCTCCGGTGTGTGTCTCGTGCTGCCATTAGCTCCAGTCTCAGTGCCGCTGCGTAAAAGGGTAAGTAGAAAACGAGCCAACTGTTAATGATCTTCGCGTGTTTGCCACATTTCCATCGTGGTGCCTGAGGGCACGGAAAGCTAGGGGGTGGGATGGTGGGTAAGCAAGAGCGTGAGCGGATGTGTGAGGGAGCGAGAGGCCCTGTTTCACCGTAATATCATTAGTCGGTTAATATTAATCTTCTAAGACTAGCGTCCTATAAGCGAGGGGTGAAATTACGATGTTTTCGGGATAGCGACGGGGTTATTTAACCTTGTAACGAGTGTTAGGTATTCGTCGGATATATTAATCATCTAAGATCTGCGATCTTATACGACAAAAAATACTCGAGGGACTGCCTTGTGCTCATTTCGAAGGAGGCTAGAGGGGGAGAAAACAATACAACTACAAAGTGGGTATTTTTTGTTGAACGCTTACGCCCGCCACTAAACCCAGATTTACCTGTGTTTCGTGTGGGCTACAGCACATTTACCTCCTTTGATCTATCGCAACTGGCAGTCTCCTCAGGTGCTTATACAAAAAAAATTAGTATAGCGCTTCCGTTTGTTTGTGCGCGCTAGCGGCTTTTCACCTGATTTGGTGAGTTGCTTTTAGTACGCTGCCAACTACTAATTTTTAGTACCAACAATGCATTGTTAACACAAAAATACTCGAGGGGCTGCCTTGTGCTTACTTCGAAGGAGGCTAGAGGGGGAGAAACAATACAACTACAAAATGGGTCTTTTTGTTGAACGCTTACGCCCGCCACTGAACCCAGATTCACCTGTGTTTCGTGTGGGCTACAGCACATTTTACCTCCTTTGATCTTTTGCAACTGGCAGCCTCCTCAAGTATTTCCTACGAAGCAGGTGCTTATACAAAAAAAAACAGAAAAAAGACACTACCGTTGTAGCGGTCGGGCGTCGGACGGCGGTAGCGCGTATCCGGCTCGTGCCGGGTTGGGCGGGTGGGGTCGGGGATCAGCCCGAGCGGGGACGAGTCGACGGGGTGTACGGTCGCTTTGGGCGGAGCGCTGTGCTTGAAGGACACGACGATGCCTTTGCCCTTGACCGGGCCGTACGACGTCGTGTGGAGCCCCACCAGCGCCGCGACCGCGGAGCGCACGCTGTCCATGGTCGCGATGCACATCTTCGTCCGCGCCTCGTTGGTCGCCTTCACTTCGATCCACCGAGTCGTGCAGTTGTCGCTGTACTTCCTCAGGGCGTCTTCGACGGTGGCGTTCGGGATCCTGATCGGCACGTTGGAGATGTGTAGCTGGTTGTTCGGGCCGTGCATGTTGTCGAGATTCTTCTGCGCCGATCTTCCATTGAAGCGGTGGTTGAGGTCGTTCGCTTCGTAGTACTTCGTGTATTCATCCTCGCAGCCCTGCACTCCGGGCACATGCGCGGGATACACCTTGAGCAGCCTGCGGAGGGGAAAAGTTAAATGAACCCTCGATGGACGGGGTACATATATTTTTAGAGTTAAAGTTCGCTTGAAATTCCGGAGTTTTAGGGTCTCCGTGTGACCGTTGTCAAATGGGTTCTTAGAGCAAGAGAGGGCTACATGGTTACGGGTTGTATATTTGGTGTACACTTTCGTATGGGTTATGGCTAGCCATGTCCGGGACTGTTTGTGACCGACACCAAGTACATTCCTTCGAGGAGTGTCACTCCACCTGGTCCAGACGAAAATATCGGGGAGTTTCGGGGAGTTTCGGGGAATTTCGGGGAGTTTCGGGGAAATTCGGGGAGTTTCGGGGTATTTCCTTTGTGGCGACCACTTTCCCTGCAACCGGCCTTGGCGAAGGTGGGGAGGGGGCTACGCTATTATGGCCCTACCTTGCGCAAAGCGGTCCCGTGTTTGGCTATGCCCCGAAGACGAAGATAGAGGCTGAGAAGGAAGGACAGACTGGGAGGTACAGGTTGACACGGTTTGACACAGGTAGCGACAGGATCCGCGGCAAGGAGAGCAGGAACCGTTCCACCAGAGGTCGTGCGGGTACAGATACGATGCTCGTGCTCGAGTCGCAGCTGGGACGAACAGGCACGCCTTCAATGATGAGGTCTGGGGGATGGACGTATTTTCCACGTGGGGAGGAAAGGATTGGACGTGCTGCCTTCGAAGACGGCACCTCCGGCAAGAAGGGGCAGAAGAGGGTAAATTTAGTGGGCGGCGGAGACCCAGTGCATGGAGGTAGGCACCCCCACGGATGCCTGCAGCACGATATGCCGATGTGCGGAGTCGGCGGCGAAGAGACAGAAGCGCGGGCCTTCGCCCCCGGGGACGCCCGAAGCGACACCGAAGTCGAGACGCAAGCTGCGACCATCGGCCCAAAGCGCCACAAGGGAAGCGGCGGATGCCGGCGCCAACACCGCCATCGAGAACGCCGCAGAAGGCGACGACACCAGGACGGCCGCTGGCAACGAAGCGGCGGTAAGGACTCGCCATCATCGAAGACAGAGACGTGCACTCCGCGACGGGCAGAGGTGCAAGATAAAGTGCCAGTGACGAAGAGAGGTAGCACGAAGAGGTGACGAAAGAGAGCAGATACAGATTAGCGCCGCAGGCTCTTTGCATGCTAACCCTAACCACCAGGACCAGGGGCAGTTACGGTCGAAGACGGCAATTCGGGCGAGGAGTAAGGTTGATAACCAAAATGAGAGGCACGATGGCCATCCTGAAAGCAGGGTTGCAGGATGATGCTTGGCCGAGGATAAGGTTGCTATGGCGACTGGGACAGAGAGATAAAGCTAGATAGAGAGTCCTCCTTATGGGGTGGTCACGCCTTCGCAGTCCCAGGGCCTCCACCCACCTGCATACGGTCGTCGACTGACCTTTCCCGGGACGAGCTGGAATGCGGGTACCATCTTTCCGGAGATTTCCGGTTCCTCCCGTACTCTACAACTCCCCACATAAGTGAACGTGGACTCCGAAGTGGACACTCCTTTCAACCGGGTGCACGAATTCAAAATTCCGGGATGGGTTGACCCACTGTTTCCGGTTACGGTTTGCGGCGACGAGCTCAAAAACTCTGTACACACCTCGTTTCGTAGTACCAACGTTGTGATACGCGTATCAGCCAAATCAGTGATACGTGAGACGTTGTAATACGTGTATCAGCCAAATCAGTGATACGTGATACGTGATACGTTGTAATACGTGTATCAGCCAAATCAGTGATACGTGATACGTTGTGATACGCGAATCAGCCAAATCAGTGATACGTGATACGTATCAGATACGTGATACATATCACGTATCATTGCAACCCCGGGGTAGGTACACACCTCGTTTCGTAGTACCAAGGGCAGTCGTTCAAGCGGTCGACCGCATTCTGGGCGCCCTCCGGCGTCGCGTACTGCACGAGGGCCGTGGTGCGGGCCTTCGTGATTTTGACGGCACGCACGTCGCCGCAGATGCCGAACAGCCGGAAAACGGCGTCCGGCGAGGTCCCGTCGAGCAGGCACTTCACCGTCACCACGCACGCCGCCGGCGCGGCCGCCGGCGGCGCCGCCCACGGGGCCGGGCCGCCCTTCTTCCCGCCGTGGCTGTGGATCGGGTCGATGTACGCGGGGGCGGGATAAGGGTTGGCGCCGTTGTGGTACCCGCCGCCGCTGCCGTCGTAGGCTTCGTGGGTGGTTCGGAGGGCGTGGCTGTGCGCGTCTGCCGCCTGCCCCCGCTGGCCGGAGCCCACGGGGTATGCATGGCGGCTGTTGCCCGGCGGCGGCGGCGGCGGCGGCGGCGGCTGCTGGTGGTGGTTGGCGGGCTGGGCAGGAGGCCACTGCTGACCGGGCGGTGGGCCAGCCTTCGGGCAGTCGCCTGCGCCTTCGCCGGTTTCGAAGTTGCAGCCGAACTGCAGCTGCTTGATCTCGATGGATTCCTTGTTCGAGTACGACAACCGCAGGATTGCGCCGTCCATCGAATACCCGCTCAGCTGCTCTCTGAGGAGCTTTGCGCTCCGGTTCGAGTCTGTCTCAACGAGTCCCGACACCAGCCCGTCCTTGCTCCACAGTTGGATCTTCCGAACCACGACGCCTTTCGACCGGAACAAGTTGCCGAGCCTGTGGCAGTCGGTTTGCCCGTCGGACAACCCGGGCATGGTGAGGACGAGCACTTTGTTCACTTTCTCCTCGTGGACCTGCGGGTACCGCGACGACAGCTCCGCCCGGAGCTGGTGGCCCTTCACGAGGATCTGCGTCAGCAGCTGCACGAGCGCGGTGGCTTGGTGGTGCGAGTCCATCTCGATGAACACGTGCCGGTTCTTCTCCTGCACGAACCGCTTCCGCACGGCGCCGACCTTGTTCGCGTGGGGGATGATGTCCTCCTCCGACACCTCCGCCGGCAGCCCGTGGACGATAACCACCCGCCCGGACCCCTGCACCGGCTGCTTCGCCTGAGCATGACCCGCCGCAAGCATTTTCTGCTTAGTCACAGGATGCGGTGACGGCGGAATTGTGACGGGGCCCAAACTGGCAACAACACAAGCGAACGTGAAGTTACGATGTTTTCGGGGTTATTTAACCTTGTACACAATGTTCGGTATTTCGTCGGATATATCAATCTTCTAAGATCTGCGATCTTCAACGACAAAAAAAAATGCAATCCACAAAAAAAAACAGAAAAAAAGAGAGAGAAAAAACGATCCGCGAATTCCGATGGGGGGGGAACAAAAAGACGAAGAAATAAAAAGGAAAGTAGATCTGAACTGGTTTTAGAGCTTTGGCGGCTTTTCTAACCGTTCCGTTCCGAGCAAGTCGCTTTTTCTTCTTTTTCTTTTTGTTCTTTTTGTTTTTTTAGCGTTATTTGTGGATTAGAAGGGTTTTTTTTTTTTTTTTTTTTTTTTTTTTTTTTTTTTTGGTCTTGCTTCCCAGATTCCGTCTGGGTTGCCTTTGTTAGTAAAAGTTTCCCCCTGGACCCCAGGCGAATCCCTTGGTTTTCTCGGTTTCCCCCAACGTCTTGGGTTCTTCTTTCTTTGCCACAAACCCCCCCCCCCCCCCCCCCTCTCTCTTCTTTTTCTGTCCGTTCTCTGTCAAGAGCTGCGACTGTTCCTTTCTTCAGAACGACCCTGGCTCCTGTCGTCCGCTGACAAACAGGCGGAATTGTTTTCTTCCCCTTTTTTCTCTCGTCGGGAGTCACGCGTGGAGATGTGCGCAGCCCTTCCTGGTTTCGGCCTGCTTCACTTTTGTTGTCTTTGCTTACCTTTTGATTCGTTTGTTCTTCTGGCTGGTTGTTGCTGGTTGGTTTGAGTATTACTTTCGGGGAGATGTTGCTTCCCTTCTTTTACCCCTTTTTCAGTGTGTAGTATTGTGTAGATGTCTGCTGGTATTGGGTTGTTCGTGTCTTTGTATTGAGTTGTGGCAGCACAATAGCAGCAATGTTGTCTTGTTACATGAAGCTGGTGAAGACGCTGCACATCATCAAGGAGTTCCTGAGTGCCTACTTTCTATCTTCTACTCGTCACTATTACTTGCTGTGGCCGTTGCTAGAAAGGGCCTGCCGCCTGCTCACGACGTGGCTCTCTGTCTCCTTTACTCGTCATTAGAAAGAGACCTGCGGTGCCTACTTGCCATCGTCTACTCGTCACTATTACTTGCTGTGGTCGTTGCTAGAAAGGGCCCAAATGCCTTCTCACTACGTGGCTCTCTGTCTCCTTTACTCGTCAATAAAACGGACGTGCGATGCCTACTTTGTATCTTCTACTCGACACTACTACTTGCTGTGGCCGTTGCTAGAAAGGGCCTGCCGCCTGCTCACGACGTGGCTCTCTGTCTCCTCTGCTCGTCATTAGAAAGAAACCTGCGGTGCCTACTTGCTATCGTCCACTCGTCACGATTACTTGCTGTGGTCGTTGTCTATTACTTGCTGATCGTTGCTAGAAAGGGCCTGCCGCCCTTCTTTACTCGTCATTAGAAAGAGACCTGCGGTGCCTACTTGCTATCGTCTACTCGTCACTATTACTTGCTGCGGTCGTTGCTAGAAAGGGCCTGCCGCCTGCTCACGACGTGGCTCTTTGTCTCCTTTACTCGTCATTAGAAAGAAACCTGCGGTGCCCACTTGCTATCGTCTACTCGTCACTATTACTTGCTGTGGCCGTTGCTAGAAAGGGCCTGCCGCCTGCTCACGACGTGGCTCTTTGTCTCCTTTACTCGTCATTAGAAAGAAACCTGCGGTGCCCACTTGCTATCGTCTACTCGTCACTATTACTTGCTGTGGCCGTTGCTAGAAAGGGCCTGCCGCCTGCTCACGACGTGGCTCTCTGTCTCCTTTACTCGTCATTAGAAAGAGACCTGCGGTGCCTACTTGCTATCGTCTACTCGTCACGATTACTTGCTGTGGTCGTTGCTAGAAAGGGCCTGCCGCCTGCTCACGACGTGGCTCTCTGTCTCCTTTACTCGTCATTAGAAAGAAACCTGCGGTGCCTACTTGCTATCGTCTACTCGTCACTATTACTTGCTGTAGTCGTTGCTAGGAAGGGCCTGCCGCCTGCTCACGACGCGGTTCCTGTACGCCTCGAAAACCATATCGGGTGTGCGGTTCCTACTCCCAATCGTTGAACTCTGTCGTCTGGCACCGCCCTGTGCACTGTATCCGGCCCTGTGCACTGTATCCGGCCCTGTGCACTGTATCCGGCCCTGTATCCGGCCCTGTGCACTGTATCCGGCCCTGTGCACTGTATCCGGCCCTGTGCACTGTATCCGGCCCTGTGCACTGTATCCGGCCCTGTGCACTATATCCGGCCCTGTGCACTGTATCCGGCCCTGTGCACTATATCCGGCCCTGTGCACTGTATCCGGCCCTGTGCACTATATCCGGCCCTGTGCACTGTATCCGGCCCTGTGCACTGTATTAGGCCCTGTGCACTGTATCCGGCCCTGTATCCGGCCCTGTGCACTGTATTAGGCCCTGTGCACTGTATCCGGCCCTGTATCCGGCCCTGTGCACTGTATCCGGCCCTGTGCACTGTATCCGGCCCTGTGCACTGTATCCGGCCCTGTGCACTATATCCGGCCCTGTGCACTGTATCCGGCCCTGTGCACTATATCCGGCCCTGTGCACTGTATCCGGCCCTGTGCACTATATCCGGCCCTGTGCACTGTATCCGGCCCTGTGCACTATATCCGGCCCTGTGCACTGTATCCGGCCCTGTGCACTGTATTAGGCCCTGTGCACTGTATCCGGCCCTGTATCCGGCCCTGTGCACTGTATCCGGCCCTGTGCACTGTATTAGGCCCTGTGCACTGTATCCGGCCCTGTATCCGGCCCTGTGCACTGTATCCGGCCCTGTGCACTGTATTAGGCCCTGTGCACTGTATCCGGCCCTGTGCACTGTATCCGGCCCTGTGCACTGTATCCGGCCCTGTGCACTGTATCCGGCCCTGTGCACTGTATCCGGCCCTGTGCACTGTATCCGGCCCTGTGCACTGTATCCGGCCCTGTGCACTGTATCCGGCCCTGTGCACTGTATCCGGCCCTGTGCACTGTATCCGGCCCTGTGCACTATATCCGGCCCTGTGCACTGTATCCGGCCCTGTGCACTGTATTAGGCCCTGTGCACTGTATCCGGCCCTGTATCCGGCCCTGTGCACTGTATCCGGCCCTGTGCACTGTATTAGGCCCTGTGCACTGTATCCGGCCCTGTGCACTGTATCCGGCCCTGTGCACTGTATCCGGCCCTGTGCACTATATCCGGCCCTGTGCACTGTATCCGGCCCTGTGCACTATATCCGGCCCTGTGCACTGTATCCGGCCCTGTGCACTATATCCGGCCCTGTGCACTGTATCCGGCCCTGTGCACTATATCCGGCCCTGTGCACTGTATCCGGCCCTGTGCACTGTATTAGGCCCTGTGCACTGTATCCGGCCCTGTATCCGGCCCTGTGCACTGTATCCGGCCCTGTGCACTGTATTAGGCCCTGTGCACTGTATCCGGCCCTGTATCCGGCCCTGTGCACTGTATCCGGCCCTGTGCACTGTATTAGGCCCTGTGCACTGTATCCGGCCCTGTATCCGGCCCTGTGCACTGTATCCGGCCCTGTGCACTGTATTAGGCCCTGTGCACTGTATCCGGCCCTGTGCACTGTATCCGGCCCTGTGCACTGTATCCGGCCCTGTGCACTGTATCCGGCCCTGTGCACTGTATCCGGCCCTGTGCACTGTATCCGGCCCTGTGCACTGTATCCGGCCCTGTGCACTGTATCCGGCCCTGTGCACTATATCCGGCCCTGTGCACTATATCCGGCCCTGTGCACTGTATCCGGCCCTGTGCACTATATCCGGCCCTGTGCACTGTATCCGGCCCTGTGCACTGTATTAGGCCCTGTGCACTGTATCCGGCCCTGTATCCGGCCCTGTGCACTGTATCCGGCCCTGTGCACTATATCCGGCCCTGTGCACTGTATCCGGCCCTGTGCACTATATCCGGCCCTGTGCACTGTATCCGGCCCTGTGCACTGTATCCGGCCCTGTGCACTGTATCCGGCCCTGTGCACTGTATCCGGCCCTGTGCACTGTATCCGGCCCTGTGCACTGTATCCGGCCCTGTGCACTGTATCCGGCCCTGTGCACTGTATCCGGCCCTGTGCACTGTATCCGGCCCTGTGCACTGTATCCGGCCCTGTGCACTGTATCCGGCCCTGTGCACTGTATCCGGCCCTGTGCACTGTATCCGGCCCTGTGCACTGTATCCGGCCCTGTGCACTGTATCCGGCCCTGTGCACTATATCCGGCCCTGTGCACTGTATCCGGCCCTGTGCACTGTATCCGGCCCTGTGCACTGTATTAGGCCCTGTGCACTGTATCCGGCCCTGTGCACTGTATCCGGCCCTGTGCACTGTATCCGGCCCTGTGCACTGTATCCGGCCCTGTGCACTGTATCCGGCCCTGTGCACTGTATCCGGCCCTGTGCACTGTATCCGGCCCTGTGCACTGTATCCGGCCCTGTATCCGGCCCTGTGCACTGTATCCGGCCCTGTATCCGACCCTGTGCACTGTATCTGGCGCGGATTCACTTTTTCCCTGAACGGACGTTCACGCTTTTTAACAGCTCAATAACCGTAGATACCAGGGACTAGAAACTTGTCTGGCAGCTTCGTCGCGCATTTCCTTCCAAGCCGGCGCTTGTATAAAAAACGAAAGGGGGTGAGGAACAAGTTTTCTACAGCGTCACGTGATGGCTCGCTGAGGATACGGATACGCTACAGGCCTGAGACTGCCCGGTCGGAAAGGAGAGGCGGGAAGGGGGCGAAGGGCCCAATCAGGTAGGTGGCCTTTGAGGGGCGAGCACCTCGTTCGCTGCTTAGTTCTTCTTGGTCTTGAGCGCCTTCTTGGCGGCGATGCGCTGCTTCCTGACCTTCTCCTTGGCCTGGTCGGCGGCCTTGGTGCGGATGGAGTACGTGACGGTGACCTGACGGCCCTCAGGGAACGGCTTGCCGAGCGACTGTGTGGATTGTGCGGATTGTGTGGATGGTGTGTATGTGTGGATTGTATGTGTGGATTGTATGTGTGGATTGTATGTGTGGATTGTATGTGTGGATTGTATGTGTGGATTGTATGTGTGGATTGTATGTGTGGATTGTATGTGTGGATTGTATGTGTGGATTGTATGTGTGGATTGTATGTGTGGATTGTATGTGTGGATTGTATGTGTGGATTGTATGTGTGGATTGTATGTGTGGATTGTATGTGTGGATTGTATGTGTGGATTGTATGTGTGGATTGTATGTGTGGATTGTATGTGTGGATTGTATGTGTGGATTGTATGTGTGGATTGTATGTGTGGATTGTATGTGTGGATTGTATGTGTGGATTGTATGTGTGGATTGTATGTGTGGATTGTATGTGTGGATTGTATGTGTGGATTGTATGTGTGGATTGTATGTGTGGATTGTATGTGTGGATTGTATGTGTGGATTGTATGTGTGGATTGTATGTGTGGATTGTATGTGTGGATTGTATGTGTGGATTGTATGTGTGGATTGTATGTGTGGATTGTATGTGTGGATTGTATGTGTGGATTGTATGTGTGGATTGTATGTGTGGATTGTATGTGTGGATTGTATGTGTGGATTGTATGTGTGGATTGTATGTGTGGATTGTATGTGTGGATTGTATGTGTGGATTGTATGTGTGGATTGTATGTGTGGATTGTATGTGTGGATTGTATGTGTGGATTGTATGTGTGGATTGTATGTGTGGATTGTATGTGTGGATTGTATGTGTGGATTGTATGTGTGGATTGTATGTGTGGATTGTATGTGTGGATTGTATGTGTGGATTGTATGTGTGGATTGTATGTGTGGATTGTATGTGTGGATTGTATGTGTGGATTGTATGTGTGGATTGTATGTGTGGATTGTATGTGTGGATTGTATGTGTGGATTGTATGTGTGGATTGTATGTGTGGATTGTATGTGTGGATTGTATGTGTGGATTGTATGTGTGGATTGTATGTGTGGATTGTATGTGTGGATTGTATGTGTGGATTGTATGTGTGGATTGTATGTGTGGATTGTATGTGTGGATTGTATGTGTGGATTGTATGTGTGGATTGTATGTGTGGATTGTATGTGTGGATTGTATGTGTGGATTGTATGTGTGGATTGTATGTGTGGATTGTATGTGTGGATTGTATGTGTGGATTGTATGTGTGGATTGTATGTGTGGATTGTATGTGTGGATTGTATGTGTGGATTGTATGTGTGGATTGTATGTGTGGATTGTATGTGTGGATTGTATGTGTGGATTGTATGTGTGGATTGTATGTGTGGATTGTATGTGTGGATTGTATGTGTGGATTGTATGTGTGGATTGTATGTGTGGATTGTATGTGTGGATTGTATGTGTGGATTGTATGTGTGGATTGTATGTGTGGATTGTATGTGTGGATTGTATGTGTGGATTGTATGTGTGGATTGTATGTGTGGATTGTATGTGTGGATTGTATGTGTGGATTGTATGTGTGGATTGTATGTGTGGATTGTATGTGTGGATTGTATGTGTGGATTGTATGTGTGGATTGTATGTGTGGATTGTATGTGTGGATTGTATGTGTGGATTGTATGTGTGGATTGTATGTGTGGATTGTATGTGTGGATTGTATGTGTGGATTGTATGTGTGGATTGTATGTGTGGATTGTATGTGTGGATTGTATGTGTGGATTGTATGTGTGGATTGTGTGTGGATTGTATGTGTGGGTTGTGTGTATGTGTGGATCGAGGACAGCCCCTTTTGAAAGCTGAAGAATGAATAGAATGATCATGCATCAATGTAGGCTTGACACGATACAATCTCTGGTATCGGGGAATCTCTGATTCGTCAGATTTTCCTCGGTCCAGTCTGGTTTGAGTGACAAGAAACCTGGTTGATCCTGCCAGTAGTCATATGCTTGTTTCAAGGATTAAGCCATGCAAATCTCAGAGTAAATGGATTAACAGTGGGTCTGCAGACGGCTCATTAGATCGGTGGCAATCTACGCGGGGAAGGTGCCTTTTGGGCCCAGTTGGATAACAAAGGTAAGTGGATTGTATGTGTGGATTGTATGTGTGGATTGCGTGTATGTCGAAGGGGGTGCACAAAAAGGGGGCAAACGGTGGGGATTGCCAAACTGAGCGAGTCGTGCTAGCAAGGAGTTAACCTACATGGCTCGTCGAGGAAATACGGGACTCTCACCCTCTGTGGATAGCCCCATTCCAGAAGACTTACCTCGACGCCAGGGGTGTCCCCAAGCAGCTTACGCCACATTCCGGATATCCGCAGAACACCGGTTCAGGCTTGGGCTCTGCCCTGAGTTTGTCAGTTTTTGCTTTACCCCCTCCAACCGGTAGTTTGACATAACATGCTCTCACCATAGCATGTGAAATCACTTGTAGGTTCCATACACAAATGAACTTTTGTTTGCGTTACGGAGTTGTGTTTGTCCAGTTTACCGTGGGGGCAGAAGGCTTGCCATCAAACGACGAACGCACCCCGACGAAACGCCTGAGGTTCAGATGGTTTTAGGGGTCGAATACCTGGTGGTCCATGGTGGTGGCAGCCTTCTTGGCGGCGGCGTTGTCGGAGAAGTAGACGAAGCCGTGGCCGGTCTGGTAGATCCTGACCTTCTCGACCTTGCCGCACTTGGAGAACTCCTTCTTCAAGCTGGCCTTGCCCTGCTTGCGGAGCATACCCGGCAGGTTGCCGACGAAGACGGACGAGCAGTACTCGGATCTGTCCTGGTCAGGCTTGCGCTTGGCAGCCTCAACGGTGATCTTGCTTCCCTTCATCACCTTTCCGTTCAACTCCTTCGCCTTCGCGGCACCAGCGGAGTCCTTGAAGTACAGGATGCAGTACTTCTTCCTCCTCAGGACAACGTCCTTCACGTCACCGCACTGCTTGAACGCAGCCTTCACGGTCTCGTGGTCCATGTCGGGAAAGTTAAGACCCTTCACGTAGACGCCACGGTCAGACGCAGCGGCCGTCTTCTTTGCGGGGGCGGCGGCCTTCGCCGTCGGCTTCGCAACCTCCTTCTTCTCGGCCTTCTTGGCGACGGGCTTGGCGGCTTTCTTGGCGGGCATTTTCGGTGGGTTTAGTTTGCGTGTGTTAGGCGCGTTGGTTAAATCCGTTACCGATGATAGAGCCCTGTTCATGGGTGGGGACGTTGTTAAATGGTGCTGGTTTTGTGGAACCAGGAAAGGCAAGAAAGTTCTTTTGGCTGCGGTCTCCGTCGGTTCGATAGTTTGCGCTATCACCGCTCTTTAACACTCGTACTCATCTCTACTCACTACTGCACGTACACTTTCGCTCTTTCACTCACGTTGAAGTCATGGAGGGAGAGGGAATAGAGTGAAAGCTGGGTTGAAACTCCAGGGGCTGGTGACTTCACTTCCATGTTCCCATGCTGTGCGAGCATGGGTAGTGTGGTGTTCGGGCGTTCTCCGCGGACTTTGTGTGCGGGTTTTTAGAGCACCCTTCGTATAAATGAACCTTCGCCACCCTATGCAAGCGACTAGCCTAATGTCTGCCTCTGGTTCCGAGCTGGCCCTGGCTTGCACACATTCTGTGCAGTCATCCTGTGCTCATCGAACGCCGTTGACAGGTCCCCTGGCGCAACGTTTCTATATGGCTCCACGGACTCTGTTTGCGGTTGTTAGAGCACATTCGTTTGAGTATTGCCTAATTGTCTGCCTCTGGTTCGAGCTGGTCAAGCACACATGCTGGCAGTCATCCTGTGCTCATCGTCGAACGCCGTGGGCTGATCCCCAGACGTACCGTTGCTATATGGCTCCACGGACTCTGTTTGCGGTTCTTAGAGCACATTCGTTTGAGTATTGCCTAATTGTCTGCCTCTGGTTCGAGCTGGTCAAGCACACATGCTGGCAGTCATCCTGTGCTCATCGTCGAACGCCGTGGGCTGATCCCCAGACGTACCGTTGCTATATGGCTCCACGGACTCTGTTTGCGGTTGTTAGGGCACATTCGTTTGAGTATTGTCTAATTGTCTGCCTCTGGTTCGAGCTGGTCAAGCACACATGCTGGCAGTCCTCCTGTGTTCATCGTCGAACGCCGTGGGCTGATCCGTTGGTATATGGCTCCACGGACTCTGTGTGAAGTGAACCTTCGCCACACCCTATGCAAGCGACTGTCTGTCTAATTGTCTGCCTCTGGTTCGAGCTGGCCTTGGCCTGCACACATTCTGCGCAGTCATCCTGTGTCATCCTCGAATGTCGTTGACCGGTCCCGACTCTGTGTGCGGGTTTTAGAGCACATTCGTATCAGTGAACCTCCGCCACCCAATGCAAGCAACTAGTCTAATTGCCCGCCTCTGGTTCGAGCTTGCCAGGTTTGCACGCATTCTGCGCAGTCATCCTGTGCTCATCGACGCCGTTGACAGGTCCCCTGGGGCAACATGGCTCCACGGACTCTGTGTGCGGTTATTAGAGCACATTCCTTTGAGTATTGCCCAATTGCCTGCCTCATGCTGGCAGTCATCCTGTGCTCATCGTCGAACGCCGTGGGCTGATCCCCTGAGGTACCGTTGATATATGGCACCTCGGACTCTGTGTGAAGTGAACCTTCGCCGCCCAATGCAAGCAACTGGCCCAATTGTCCGCCTCTGGTTCCGAGCTGGTCAGGCTTGCACACATTCCGCGCAGTCATCCTGTGATCATCTTCGAACACCGTTGGCCGGACAGATCCCCTGGGGCAACGTTGATACATGGCTCCACGCAAGTGAAGCTTTGCTTGAAGCGCCCCGGGCGATTCGAGTCTTCTTGCGTTTCGCAACCGGACTCTACGCACGGCAATGCAGGCCATCGCTACACAGATATTCTGCATTCTAACCTCAACTACGTACGGATTTTACGGCGCGCCTTCAGCGTGAAATTTGGAGCCTTCGGGTGCGACTTTCTGCCGCACATGGGGTTCTGCCTTTTTCCGTGTGGTGAGTCTTGCCATTTGGGGACCACCCGTCTTGCTGTACTCGCGTGTGGTAAACAACGAACAGGCTCATGGGTGCCGCCACTGTTACACCATTGGCATGCTCTCCCGCCCTCTCCCCCCGGCTGCAGCTTGTTAGAGTGCAACTTCGCTAAGGGATCCGGGGTTTTATAGTCTCCGTAGGCGTGAAGGTTCCTTTAAGGTATAGTATGTTTGTGTGGGTATCTTTGCTGCCTATTGCCGACTATTTGACTTACTTTAGCGCGCGCTCTTTTTTTCCTATGTGTCCATGGCTCTTGTGACCGACACCGAGTTCACGTTCGCGAGGAAAGCGATCTCGGGCCATGTTTAGCAGGGGTTGCCATGTAGCCCGTATCGGTCTGGTGTCCTGGTAGTTGTTGCCAGAAGTAGCGCGGCCGTACATTCCGCAAAGGAAGGCATCGCGTAAAAACGGATCCACATTGGGCCCAGTTGGATAACAATGGTAACTCCATTGCTAATACATGTCCGAAGAATCCAACTCGATTCAACTCCGTGCCTTAAAACCGCGGGGTCGAGGTGGATACAATTGACCGAGATAAGAACCAACGCTAGCAATAGCAGCAGTGTGTGGATGAAACAGGTCAAACGAGTGATAGCACACGACTTCAAGTCGGTGCGAGCCCGCAAGAGCTTCTGCCCTATCAGCTTTTGACGACTAACCGATGCTGCATGGGAAAAGGTTTGTCCTCCGCTTACACCACCGTGTGTTGTTTTTGCACTCAGGACTTTGACCTGTGATTTGTCGTGTAGGGGTAGACCCGCATGATCTCACGTCCGTTCAGCACGTGGTTCGGTAGTTGCAGCACTTGAAATCCCTTCGGCTCTTTGTCTGGCAGCATCGTCGAGCATTTCCTTCCAAGCTGGCACTTGTATGCAAAAGAAAAAAGGGGGAAGGGAGAAGGAAGCTACGACGTGATGTCAGCTGAAGAAAAGGAAGTACGCATCCCCCTGACCCTGCGTGCGGGGGGAGGGCGAAAAAAGAAACGGGGTCAGGAAAAAGGTGCCATTCTAGTTCTTCTTGGTCTTGAGCGCCTTCTTGGCGGCGATGCGCTGCTTCCTGACCTTCTCCTTGGCCTGGTCGGCGGCCTTGGTGCGGATCGAGTACGTGACGGTGACCTGACGGCCCTCCGGGAACGGCTTGCCGAGTGACTGTGTGGGGTGCATGGAGTGTGCATATGTGTGTGCTGTGTGTGTGTGGTCCTTTTTAAGATGGGTTGTGTCTGGCGCTCTCTCTCTCCGCCCGAGGGAACCGGCTGTGAGCCGAAACTCGACGCCGGTCTCTCCGGATTGCACCAGGAGAGAACTTCGCGGCGGATCACAAAGCACCCGCCCTGTGTACGAGGCACGAACATCGCATGCAGCTATCACCGCAAGATGAAAACGGAAGTTGTGCGCCGAATGCCGGTCCTGCTGATTGAGCTCCTCAAGTATCCAGCTCGGCCTGGTCAACGATGGCATGTAAGCCCAATAACCTGGGTCCCAGTTTTGAGTCCGGCCCCCTTCCAAGACTCGCTCGCACGGGGAAGTAGCGCGAATCACCTATCGT
This sequence comes from Diplonema papillatum, assembly GCA_030068145.1. Taxonomy (NCBI): domain Eukaryota; phylum Euglenozoa; class Diplonemea; order Diplonemida; family Diplonemidae; genus Diplonema; species Diplonema papillatum. Next base: position 194,919 of record JAPJBO010000122.1, read on the forward strand.
ACAGCAAAGTGCAACGCTGACGACTGCCGCCCCCGGCGTGTGTTCAAGTGCATCGCTTACAGCGGTCTGAAGCGGAGAACAGCCCAAATGGTATGGTCATTTGTAGCCTTCGTCTATTTCTTCGACCCGTTAAATCCACTGTGGGCGTACAAACTTCGCGAATCGCATACCTGGTGGTCCATGGTGGTGGCAGCCTTCTTGGCGGCGGCGTTGTCGGAGAAGTAGACGAAGCCGTGGCCGGTCTGGTAGATCCTGACCTTCTCGACCTTGCCGCACTTGGAGAACTCCTTCTTCAAGCTGGCCTTGCCCTGCTTGCGGAGCATACCCGGCAGGTTGCCGACGAAGACGGACGAGCAGTACTCGGATCTGTCCTGGTCAGGCTTGCGCTTGGCAGCCTCAACGGTGATCTTGCTTCCCTTCATCACCTTTCCGTTCAACTCCTTCGCCTTCGCGGCACCAGCGGAGTCCTTGAAGTACAGGATGCAGTACTTCTTCCTCCTCAGGACAACGTCCTTCACGTCACCGCACTGCTTGAACGCAGCCTTCACGGTCTCGTGGTCCATGTCGGGAAAGTTAAGACCCTTCACGTAGACGCCACGGTCAGACGCAGCGGCCGTCTTCTTTGCGGGGGCGGCGGCCTTCGCCGTCGGCTTCGCAACCTCCTTCTTCTCGGCCTTCTTGGCGACGGGCTTGGCGGCTTTCTTGGCGGGCATTTTGACGAGTTTAAAGCGTGTGTTAGGCGCGTGAATAAATTCGTCTGGGCGTGTTTTGGTATCGCGTTTCGTCGCCACGAGAGAGAGCCACTAGCGCGGAGTAGTAACGCACAGAATGGTGCATTTTTACAGAAGCCTTGATGGGGGCCAACTTTTCTGGAGGGACTGGCCGTCCGAAGCCTTTATGGGGCCCAAATACTTGATGTGGGCCAGCTTTTCTGGGGGGACTGGCCGTCCGAAGACTTGATTGGGGCCAACTTTTCTGGAGGGACTGGCCGTCCGAAGCCTTGATGGGGGATGTGGGCCAACTTTTCTGGAGGGACTGGCCGTCCGAAGACTTGATGTGGGCCAACTTTTCTGGAGGGACTGGGCTGTAGAAGCCTTGATGTGGGCCTACTTTTCTAGAAATCTCTGGATGGCTCGGCTAGGTAGTTTTGGCAGACTGACCGGCTGTCAACTTAGCTGGATTGGCAGCCTTGGCGGCTCTGGGTGGCCACTTGGCTGGATGGCTGGGCTCGCTGGTTTGGTTGACAATGCTGACACCGCCTGGCTGGTATGGGAAGCTGGCTCTGATGGCTTTGGTTCTGGCTGGCCACTCTTGGCTCTGGATGGCTGCCTGGGATTGGCTCTGAAGCATGCTGCCCGCTGGTTTCATGGACTCGGCTGCATTGCTGACTCGGCGCATAGATTTGCGACGGCGAAGTGAGCCTGTTGATAGACTGCTGATAGACTGTGTTTGCTGAGGTGAGAAATGAACCTGCATTGGTCACTAGGTGGCTACCTCTTCTGCGCTTCTGGCGCTTGCAACTCATTTGAATCGCCGTCTTCGCGCAGTCGCTTTGCGTCCCTTCCCTTCCTCGCCGATAGTACGAGAGGAACTCCCGTTTCTAGTCCCTGGTATCTACGGTTGTTCGATTGGACAGTGCCGTGATGCTACCACTGGATGGATTATGGCTGAACGCCTCTAAGCCAGAACCCAGTCTAGAGGAATGCGTGAGTTACTCAGGGCACGTGTGCATGCTCCTGCGATCCCTGCCTTCGCTTCTGCAAACTGTTCCGGAAGCTAACGAATGTGGACGAAAGCATCAACAGAGCCTACGGTTGCCGACCCGCGAGCGGGACTGGGCTGGATGATCACGGAAAAGAAATAGAGAGAGGGGAGCACGGTCATCGCGCACGAACAGGTGCCGCTCAGTTCTTCTTGGTCTTGAGCGCCTTCTTGGCGGCGATGCGCTGCTTCCTGACCTTCTCCTTGGCCTGGTCGGCGGCCTTGGTGCGGATGGAGTACGTGACGGTGACCTGACGGCCCTCAGGGAACGGCTTGCCGAGCGACTGTGTGGATTGGTATGTGTGGATTGTGCGGATTGTGTGGATGGTGTGTGATGTGTGGATTGTGTGTATGTGTGGATTGTGTGTATGTGTGGATTGTGTGTATGTGCGGATTGTGTGTATGTGTGGATTGTGTGTATGTGTGGATTGTGTGTATGTGTGGATTGTGTGTATGTGTGGATTGTGTGTATGTGTGGATTGTGTGTATGTGTGGATTGTGTGTATGTGTGGATTGTGTGTATGTGTGGATTGTGTGTATGTGTGGATTGTGTGTATGTGCGGATTGTGTGTATGTGTGGATTGTGTGTATGTGTGGATTGTGTGTATGTGCGGATTGTGTGTATGTGTGGATTGTGTGTATGTGTGGATTGTGTGTCTATTTTTTTTTTTGGATTTTTTTTCCCCACGTGTGGATCCACAGGTACCACATGTGGATTTTGACTTATTTTTCCCCCCACACGTGCTCGCCACACATGCAGGGGTGTCGAGGCCCACAAGTCGCCAAGGCCGTCGCCAAGTCCAGTAGTGACGCTTTTTTTGTGATACCGTCGATCCCGAAGGACTTTTTTTTTTTTTTGCCCGCCGCACATGCAGGGGTTTATATGGAAAGCTGGGTCCTCTGTATTCCTCCACATGCCTGTGGGGGTGGTTATTTTTTTACCAAGAAGTGTTTTCTCAGTGTGGTTGCGGAGCTGCACCCAAGGACCGCCGCTCCATTCCAGCCCAGTGTAGCCCAGCGCAGCATAGCGCAGCCCAGCACAGCCAAATTGTGTCTCGTTCGTGTCTCGATCATAAAGGAAAAGGTGTGTCAAGTGTACGGCAGGGAACTTCAAGTCAAAACAACGTAACGGGGTACTACAGGCCAACAATACTAGCCTCAAAAAGGGGCACTGGATGTGCAACAAGCAGGGTTCTTTTTGTAAGAACTGCTGCTGCATCAAAGTATAACGAAGCCCTTGCAAACTTGAGCTGCGTAGGGCGCACATTTGCATAGGTCACTTCGCTTCTTTTGCCTTCCCTCAGCAGAGTCTGCGACAATGGACCTACTGGTAATTAGTTGCCCGGCTGCGCCCACCCCAACCCCCCGCCCCCCCCACCCCAGGCTGGCTCCCCAGGCCCGGCCCCCTTCAGTGGCTGGTCCCCCAGTGCTGGCCACTCACAGCGGCCCCCCGACAGTTTTCATTTTTTGTATAAGCACCTGCTTTGTAGGAAATGCTTGAGGAGGCTGCCAGTTGCAAAAGATCAAAGGATTTAAAAGCTACAGTTTCTGTACTTTATTGGTAAATCTGGGTTTAGTGGCGGGCGTAAGCGTTCAACAAAAATGCCGAAGCAACTCGACAGGTCGGGCGCGGTGAGTTGGGTGAAGAGGGTGGTCGGGACTGATGTCCCGTCCCTTCTTTCATTCACCGCAAACAACCGCCGACTCGCGGCGGTGCTCAAGGTCGCACGCGACGTCGAGGGGACCGCGGAGGCGGGGCTGAGGCGCCTTCTGGGCGCTTTGGGGTACACGGACGAGGAGGCGCCCCCCGAAGGCGTGGCCCAGTGGGTCCTCGCGTGGCTGGCGGTCGCGTCGGCTCCGTCCGCCACCGCGGACGAGTTCGCGGACCTGCTCCGCTCGTCTCCGAAGGCCACGCCCCCGCCGCAGACGCCGGGGCACATGCCGCTCCCCGCGACCGTTTCTCCCGCTGACGACTCGACCACCGCTGCATTGTTCGACCCATCTCCCCCAGCCGCGCGACGCGTCTCCTTCGCCGAGAGCGACGATCCCCTCAGCCCAGATGACAACGATCTGAGGGAATGCAACTCCGCCGGTGGCAGCCGGGACGACCACGCGTCGGACATAGGCCGGCTGCAGCGTCAGATCGACCGCCTCACCGAGTTGGTGATGGCGGCCCTCCCAACGCGCACCTCGCCACCCGTCCGGCCTTCTCCCGCCCCTGAGGCGGCACCCGCGGGCTCCCGTCCCGTCGTCTCGCCCACGTCGGTGGGCGCATGCCCCTGTCCAGTACTGCATCAGCTTCCGGCGTTCACGAGACCGCTCCCGCCGCCTCCGCCCCTCGTTGACGTTTCTCGCCTTCCGCGGGCTATCCTGCTGCCGGACAATCCTCGCAGCCTGCCGCAGGCCGTCGTGGGCGGCCCTCTGCCAGTGGACTCTCGCTGCCCGCCACCCGCATCCTGCCACCAGCCGTACGCCGAGCCCCGCCAGCCCTACGTCAGCCATCCTCTTCCGGATTTTCCGGAGGACCCGTCTTCGCTGGGGGGAGGCGGGTCGGTCCAGGGCTCCCACACGCTTCTCTCTCCCGGACCAGAGCTACTCGACCCCGAGCTCTGGGTGAGCCTCTCTCCCATCGAGAGGTCTCTCGCGCTCGTCCACATCCGCGGCTTCTTCGCGGATATACTCGACGCCGTCCCGAGCATCGCCAACGACGCAGGACACCTGCTCAGCCACGCAACGTCCATCATGCGTCTGATGGACGACTCCTCCGACCCCGACGCCCTGGTAGAGCTGGGGAGGGACACCATCCACCGCATGATGGTCCTGAAGACGGCCTTGAAGGCCGGCTGGTCGTTGGCCGCCGGCCTCCAACACCGCCACCAGCACGAGGCCGGTTTCCCTCCGTATCTTCGGAACGTCTTTCAGGCCCTGCAGAAAGCCGAGGAACAGCCCGCCCCCAAGCCGTCCAGGAAGCGCAGCCCGAAGTCCCGCACCCAACACTCGGGCGAAGCTCACCCCGACTCCCAGCACCCTCAGCGGGCAACCTCAACCAAGGGGAGGGCCAGGCAGTAGGTGCCTTGGACCGTTTCCCACCTCCTGTGGCGGGGCGACGCGGACGTCCTCTCCTGTCGGAACCCCCGCTCTCCCCCGGCGAGCGGGAACGTCTTGTCCGGACCGCGAACGCGTACATAGGGGATGCCCTGGCTCTGTCCACGCGTCGCGGAATCCACTCCGTGTACCGCCGGTTTCTGGAGTTCCGGCGCCACTGGGAAGCGGTATCCGACGATCCCCTCGACGTCCCGACGGCGCTGGTCCTGTTTGTGACTCGGCTGCTTGCCCGCGGGGATATCTGCGCAGCTTCCGCGGTGCAGTACGTCGTGAACGTTCAGTCGGCCGAGAAGCGTTTGGGGCGACCTGTCGACAGCCAGCTCGTCAGGGATTTTGTCAGGTCTCTGAAACGGGCGGGCGCGATGAAGCCATCGAAGCAGGCCGTCCCGGTGACGAAGGACGAACTGCATCATGCTGTTCGTTTGGAGTCGGATCCCAGCGTGCGGGTTGCGTTGGCCTTGGCATGGCAGGGGGCTGCGCGCGTGGACGACGTTCTGACGAGGAAGGCCGAACACATCACCGAGGGTGCCGGTTTCTGGGCGGTAAACTGGGTGGGCTCGAAGTCGGATCCTTTCCGCCTAGGTCAGGTCACGGGCGTGATTCTTCCACCAGCTCAGGACCAGGAGCTTCGCTCGCTGCTGTCTCAGACGCCGCCCGGCCGCCTCCTGTTTCCAAACATCCCTTTTCGGCGGGTTGTGTCCGCGCTGAAGCGCGCCAACCTCTCCCTCACCGGCCATTCTCTCCGGCGGGGCGCCCTGTTCCACCTGTTGAGAAGCGGGGTCGACCTGCGAGTGATTCAGAGCGTGTCGCGTCACACGACGCTGAGTGCTCTGATGCGGTACCTTCCGGAAGCGGAGGTTCCGCTCGTCCGGAACACCGCGGAGGCGTCAGCGAGTCTCCTATAGCCTTCCGCCTCGAACCCCCCTTCCCGTTCAAGCTACCGAAGAGGAAAGTCCCCGACCCGCTGGCGGCGATTTATCCAGGGCCGGGGAGGATCCCCGACGTGGAGCTACCGCCCTCTACGTTCACCCCGTTTGTTGGTGTCGCGTACGGAGGCGATCTCCTTGTCAACAACTCTACGCCCCCCCCGTCGCAACGCAGAAGAGGAGAGGACCTCGCGCCCATCTCGGCGTCATTCATGAACCTTGACAGGTTGTCAGCTTTGGACAGCCAGGGTTTGCTGCGTGGCGTGCTGGATGTGATTCGCTCTTGGGAGTCCTTCCGTTCCGCCCTGCTCCCGGGAGCGGAGGAAGCGCTGACGGAAAGAGGGTTCACGCGGACGACGTCAAGGCGCATGCTTCGTCATCTCCCGGATCTGGTTAGGTATGGAGTGACGGAGCTCGCTTCGAGCCCGTCAAAGGTCGTCCTCCCTGCCTTCACTGTCGACAAGAAGAGCGGGGGGCAACGATTCGTATGTGACGGGCGGAAGCTCAACGCGATCATGGCGCGTCCGCCTCCGATGCTGCTTCCTTCCGTGCACGAAGTCATCGACCGCGTTCTGGCCTCGTCGGTGGTGTTTCTCGCAGACGCCAGGAGCTATTTCTATCAGTTCCGGCTGGACGCGATAATCCGCCCATTTTTTGGCATGCACTTGGCCGGACCGCGGGGTCATTTCGTGAAGGCTCAACTCGTGGCCATGTGCATGGGCTGGAGCTGGGCTCCGGCGATAGCGCAGAGGGCCTCTCGAGTACTCCTGCCGGAGTCTGACGGTCTGCCCTGGGTCGACAACTTCGTCGTCGTTGGGGATTCGTTGAGCGAAGCAACTTCGCGGTTTGACTCTTTTTTGCAGCGCTGCAAGAGCGTCAACTGCGAGCTCAACGAAAACGACGAGCAGTTTGGAATACCGCTCAGGGAGTTCGACCTTCTGGGCCTCCACTTTGACCTCTCCCATTCGAGCCGCCCCGCTCGATACAGAATGGCGGACGCATGGGTGGCGAAGTTACTTGGCTCTGCCGAGCTCGCCAGAGTTAAACGCGGAGGGGCGTCACCCCGCGAGTTTTACCGGGTGTTTGGGGCTTTGGTCTGGTTTGCCTACACGACGCATTTCCAGCTGGCCTACGCCCGGTGTTCATTGTCCTTCCTGCAGAGGCTGGCCTCATCCCTGGTGGAGCCAGCTGACTGGGACATCTCCAGGACGGTTCCGCCCTCGACCGTGCGTGAGGTGGAGCACCTCACCTCCCTCGTCGAAGACAACCGCTGGGTCAGTCGTTCGAAGTCGGTCTCCTCATCAGTGACTCTCTGGACGGACGCCTCATCATCATGGTGGGCCGCAGTCCTGGAGGGCGAACCTGAGCGGATATCGCAGGGCCCGTTCTTGAAGTTGAGGCACACTCACATCTTTTTGAAGGAGTTGTTTGCGGTGCTGAGGGGCATAAACCTGACCGCAAGGTTTCACACGAATACGCGCGTGAGACTCATGGTTGACAACCTTCCGGCTGTCCAGTGTCTCATCAAGGGGCACTCGAAGAACTTTGCAGCAAATGTCCTTTTGGCGAGGATTTTTGATGCTGCGCGGGCGGCCGGCCTTGTCATCACTGCCGAGTGGGTACCGACTGATAAACAGAGAGCCGACCCGTACACCCGCGGGGTGCTAGCCAGAGAGGACGACACGCCAGAGGGCGTCTGGTCGCCTCGAGCGGAGGACCTTGCTCCGCCTTCAGATTTGGTGTAGCCACTGCGTGGTCCCTGGGGGTCCTGATGCGTAAGCGTTCAACAAAAAAGACCCATTTTGTAGTTGTATTGTTTCTCCCCCTCTAGCCTCCTTCGAAGTAAGCACAAGGCAGCCCCTCGAGTATTTTTGTATAAGCACCTGCTTTGTCGGAAATGCTTGAGGAGGCTGCCAGTTGCAAAAGATCAAAGGAGGTAAATGTGCTGTAGCCCACACGAAACACAGGTAAATCTGGGTTTAGTGGCGGGCGTAAGCGTTCAACAAAAAAGACCCATTTTGTAGTTGTATTGTTTCTCCCCCTCTAGCCTCCTTCGAAGTAAGCACAAGGCAGCCCCTCGAGTATTTTTGTATAAGCACCTGCTTTGTCGGAAATGCTTGAGGAGGCTGCCAGTTGCAAAAGATCAAAGGAGGTAAATGTGCTGTAGCCCACACGAAACACAGGTAAATCTGGGTTTAGTGGCGGGCGTAAGCGTTCAACAAAAAAGACCCATTTTGTAGTTGTATTGTTTCTCCCCCTCTAGCCTCCTTCGAAGTAAGCACAAGGCAGCCCCTCGAGTATTTTTGTATAAGCACCTGCTTTGTCGGAAATGCTTGAGGAGGCTGCCAGTTGCAAAAGATCAAAGGAGGTAAATGTGCTGTAGCCCACACGAAACACAGGTAAATCTGGGTTTAGTGGCGGGCGTAAGCGTTCAACAAAAAAGACCCATTTTGTAGTTGTATTGTTTCTCCCCCTCTAGCCTCCTTCGAAGTAAGCACAAGGCAGCCCCTCGAGTATTTTTGTATAAGCACCTGCTTTGTCGGAAATGCTTGAGGAGGCTGCCAGTTGCAAAAGATCAAAGGAGGTAAATGTGCTGTAGCCCACACGAAACACAGGTAAATCTGGGTTTAGTGGCGGGCGTAAGCGTTCAACAAAAAAGACCCATTTTGTAGTTGTATTGTTTCTCCCCCTCTAGCCTCCTTCGAAGTAAGCACAAGGCAGCCCCTCGAGTATTTTTGTATAAGCACCTGCTTTGTCGGAAATGCTTGAGGAGGCTGCCAGTTGCAAAAGATCAAAGGAGGTAAATGTGCTGTAGCCCACACGAAACACAGGTAAATCTGGGTTTAGTGGCGGGCGTAAGCGTTCAACAAAAAAGACCCATTTTGTAGTTGTATTGTTTCTCCCCCTCTAGCCTCCTTCGAAGTAAGCACAAGGCAGCCCTTCGAGTATTTTTGTATAAGCACCTGCTTTGTCGGAAATGCTTGAGGAGGCTGCCAGTTGCAAAAGATCAAAGGAGGTAAATGTGCTGTAGCCCACACGAAACACAGGTAAATCTGGGTTTAGTGGCGGGCGTAAGCGTTCAACAAAAAAGACCCATTTTGTAGTTGTATTGTTTCTCCCCCTCTAGCCTCCTTCGAAGTAAGCACAAGGCAGCCCCTCGAGTATTTTTGTATAAGCACCTGCTTTGTCGGAAATGCTTGAGGAGGCTGCCAGTTGCAAAAGATCAAAGGAGGTAAATGTGCTGTAGCCCACACGAAACACAGGTAAATCTGGGTTTAGTGGCGGGCGTAAGCGTTCAACAAAAAAGACCCATTTTGTAGTTGTATTGTTTCTCCCCCTCTAGCCTCCTTCGAAGTAAGCACAAGGCAGCCCCTCGAGTATTTTTGTATAAGCACCTGCTTTGTCGGAAATGCTTGAGGAGGCTGCCAGTTGCAAAAGATCAAAGGAGGTAAATGTGCTGTAGCCCACACGAAACACAGGTAAATCTGGGTTTAGTGGCGGGCGTAAGCGTTCAACAAAAAAGACCCATTTTGTAGTTGTATTGTTTCTCCCCCTCTAGCCTCCTTCGAAGTAAGCACAAGGCAGCCCCTCGAGTATTTTTGTATAAGCACCTGCTTTGTCGGAAATGCTTGAGGAGGCTGCCAGTTGCAAAAGATCAAAGGAGGTAAATGTGCTGTAGCCCACACGAAACACAGGTAAATCTGGGTTTAGTGGCGGGCGTAAGCGTTCAACAAAAAAGACCCATTTTGTAGTTGTATTGTTTCTCCCCCTCTAGCCTCCTTCGAAGTAAGCACAAGGCAGCCCCTCGAGTATTTTTGTATAAGCACCTGCTTTGTCGGAAATGCTTGAGGAGGCTGCCAGTTGCAAAAGATCAAAGGAGGTAAATGTGCTGTAGCCCACACGAAACACAGGTAAATCTGGGTTTAGTGGCGGGCGTAAGCGTTCAACAAAAAAGACCCATTTTGTAGTTGTATTGTTTCTCCCCCTCTAGCCTCCTTCGAAGTAAGCACAAGGCAGCCCCTCGAGTATTTTTTTGGAGCGTGGGGGTTACCCCCACGTAAGACCCCCCTTATAAATCACTGCGCACATGGAGGAAATGGTGTTTTTTTACCGGACGAAATATACCCCTTTTTGTTCAGAGGGCACTTTTTGGCCCGAGTATTTTCCCTCGAACCTTGAGCGTCCACATGTGGACCACACGTATTTTCTCTGAGACGCGTAAGCCCTGCTTTCACGAGTCGGTTTTGAGTTTCTAACACGCTGTGTTTGAGCCCTGGTCGCGTCCATGCGCGCGATGCAGATGGCCCTCGGCAAGACGCAGGAGGCCGAAACGGTGTGCAGCACCGAACGAAGCAAGCCATTCGGCGAACCTAGCTGTCCGCCATCCTCTCCATCCGGCACGCCCCCCCGACCGACCAGCGGCCGAGCCACGCCTCCAGCGAGGACCAGCCCGAAAAGCAGGCGCCCTGTGGCTCTTCTCCGAAGGGTGGGACATTACCCTTCGGGATGGCTAGAGCGTGGGAGGCTTCGACGCAACTCTCCGAAGGGTGGGGCACTATCCTTCGGGATGGCTAGAGCGTGGGAGGCTGCCAGCTCCTCCATCCAGCGCTCGACTCAAGACTCCTGTTTTCATTTTACATAAGCGCCAGCTTGGAAGGAAATGCTCGACGATGCTGCCAGACAAAGAACCGAAGGGATCCCAAGTGCTGTAACCACCGAACCAACGGACGTGAGGTCATGCGGGTCTACCCCTACACGACAAATCACACACATGGTGGTGTAAGCGAAGAACAAAAAGGGGATGAAGTGGAGCAGGGAGGCCTGCGGTGGAGTGGGTGAAGCAGGCGACGGGGCTGTCAGCTGCGCCGCCCACGTGGCTAATAGTGTGGCATTGAGTTCTTTTGAGTACATGAACCACATGGATTAGCATACACTCGCCCAAGTCTAACTGACACGTTCCCAGTACGCATAAAAACACGTGCAGCAACATTTGGAAACAGATGAGTCGTGGTTGACTCGAAAGGTCTGCAGAGAAGGCAATACCTGGTGGTCCATGGTGGTGGCAGCCTTCTTGGCGGCGGCGTTGTCGGAGAAGTAGACGAAGCCGTGACCGGTCTGGTAGATCCTGACCTTCTCGACCTTGCCGCACTTGGAGAACTCCTTCTTCAAGCTGGCCTTGCCCTGCTTGCGGAGCATACCCGGCAAGTTGCCGACGAAGACGGACGAGCAGTACTCGGATCTGTCCTGGTCAGGCTTGCGCTTGGCAGCCTCAACGGTGATCTTGCTTCCCTTCATCACCTTTCCGTTCAACTCCTTCGCCTTCGCGGCACCAGCGGAGTCCTTGAAGTACAGGATGCAGTACTTCTTCCTCCTCAGGACAACGTCCTTCACATCACCGCACTGCTTGAACGCAGCCTTCACGGTCTCGTGGTCCATGTCGGGGAAGTTAAGACCCTTCACGTAGACGCCACGGTCAGACGCAGCGGCCGTCTTCTTTGCGGGGGCGGCGGCCTTCGCCGTCGGCTTCGCAACCTCCTTCTTCTCGGCCTTCTTGGCGACGGGCTTGGCGGCTTTCTTGGCGGGCATTTTGACGAGTTTAAAGCGTGTGTTAGGCGCGTGGATAAATTCGTCTGGCGAAACGTGTGGAGGTTGGGTGATCTTCTTTTTCGAAAGCTTTCGCTCTAAAAACACAGGATTTTTGCGAAGAAGCGCTGGAGAGGGAAGCAGACGCGAAGATACCACGAGAAAAGAATTTACGTGCGTGATGCTTGGCGAGGATCATTCTGATCAGCAGGTATGGGTTCAAATGCCCTGCACCTCCTCTTCTCTACGACTCACTACTGCCGAGTCTCATTCGTTCGTTTTTAGTCACGGTGGATCGGCGCTCGCAAGTCGTCTCGGCTGAGGTGAGGCTCACCCTCCCCGTATCGAGGGTCAGCGCGGTATCGATGACTACGAGAATGTATGCAGGTGGGAAAGGAGAGGCCCTGGGACTGCTAAGGCGCGATTCCCTTGGATCTTGCTTTTGTGCGATGTGTCCCTACCTCTCTCTCTCTGTCTGCCTTACCGCGGGTGTATCCGAACGGGCTCGTTGTCACACCCTGCTTGCAACGGACGACAACAGCAACAACAACAACGACGAAAGGGAATGCCTAAGTAGTTCCGTTAATTCTAACGCCGCGGGCGTTCTGGAACGCGTCCGCACCTGGAAAGGCACGGCAGACGCGCGGGGGGGCGGCGAAGGATCCCTCGACTCGGCGGGAACGGGATGGGGGGGATTGTTACTGGGAAAGATAGGATGACGGAAGTTCCGTCCGGTACGACAGTACTTTTGGTAGCTTCGTGTAAATAAAAGAGAGGGGTGAGACAGAGGGCCTGGAACGACGCTGGGTTCGAGGAGTCCGGAGAGACTACAGCGCCAGGGGGAAGATTTTCGTTCGCATTTGTCCTTCAGTCCGACGAGGTATCTCGCGGGGGCCTCCAGCCGCTTAAACCCAGCAGCATGGTCTCTCGTTCAACCCAGACAAGATGCCTATGCAGGCAGATATGAGATGGCTCAACTAACTGGAAGATGTGCAAGCTCAACTAGCTGCAAGATTTCAACTTCCACGAAACTCAAGTAGAGACGAAGCGTTGTGTACACAAAACAGCACTCTGCACGAGGCAGCAAACGAGTGATCCCAGTCGCTCAACCCCAAATCACTCCGCAGCGGGTGACGACGCGGCTGCGCAGTGACTGTTGTTGGTGTTGCCGACGTTGGTTGCTTTCTCGCGCGCGCACAGACGCTCGACCGGTGCCGTCGTCGCGTTGACGACGGGCGCGCGCTCGCGAAGCATTTCGGCCATCAACGCCTCGGTCAGCGGGCGGCCGCGCCAGACCAAGGCGAACGTTTTGGACGGACGCGGCCGCCTCCCGACGACAACCCGCCGCCACGCATCGAGCGTGCATCCCACCGGAAGCACGTGGGGCTCGAAGCAGTCGCCGTCCACCGACAACACCACGATCGCACACCGGGGCAGCCGGAGGATCGCGGCGGGAGCGGACGCCTGGAAGAGCTTGACCAAGCCATTGCGCTCGCACTTCTCCTTCAGGTCGACGAGGTATCTCGCCGGGGCGACCAGCCGCGAAACTTCGGAGAGCGCCGCTGCCAGAAACCGACCGGCTTCGCGCCGGAGGTTCGCGACCGCACGCGAGAACAGCGCCGCGGCTGCGTGCGCGTGCTCCGCCGCCAGGCCGTGCGCCTGCGCGGCTGCGACGTGGAACCGGCAGACGCGGGCCCCGCCCGAGATCAGCGCAAACAGCCCGGCCTCCGCCGCCGCGGCCGCGCCGCGGCCGGCGGCCTCGCAGCGGAGCAGCGACGAGAGCAGCGCGGCGCGGTGGGCATGCGCGCAGGCACGCAAGGCGGCGTAAGACCCGCGGACGATGGCCGAAGCGCCAGCCTCGCACTGCGCCTGGAGCGCCAGGTGCCCCGCCGCGCCGAGGCTCGCGGAGACGCGCGGGCGGCGGCCGCCGGCCCGCAGCAGATGCCCGACGAGGGGACGGAGCCCCGCGGCGGCGGCGCACGCTGCCCCGTCGAGCAGCTTCGCGCTTTTTTCGCGGCAGCGGCCGAAGAACCCGGCCGCGGCGCGCGAGGCGCCGCACCCGAAGCGAAGAACCGCGAAGTCGGCGTCTTCCGATGCGGACAGGCGCAGCCGTTCGACGCGCTCGTGCACCGTGCAGGCGTGGGGGAGGGCGGCGGTGTCGGCTTCAACCAGTTGCTCGCCTTTTCGAGGATAGCGGGGTTCCGCGGTGCTCGTTTCTTGGCGTGTTTCTTCGCCTTGTGCTGCCTCGGACACCCCCAGCCCGCTGTGCTCGTCTCGCAACAGCAACGGGGCGTTAGACCCGCGCACTCTTGCAGTCGGCTGTTGGCTTAAAGCATCGAAAGCTTTTTGGCGTGATTCTTCGCCTTGCGTCGTCGCCGCCGCCGCCGCCGCCGCCACTTCGGACACTGCCAACCTGCTGTGCTCGTCTCGCAACAGCAACGCTTCAACGGGTTGCTCGTTTTTTCGAGGGTTGCGGGATTCCGCGATGCTCAAGGCTTTTTGGCGTGATTCGTCGCCTTGCGTCGTCGCCGCCGCCGCCGCCGCCACTTCGGACACTGCCAACCCGCTGTGCTCATCTCGCAACAACAACGCTTCAACCGGTTCCTCGCTTTTTCGAGGGTTGCGGGGTTCCGCGATGCTCAAAGCTTTTTGGCAGGTTTCTTCGGCTTGCCTGGTCGCTGCTTCGGACAGACGGCTTTGGTCACTTCCGCGATGTTCCGCGATTCCTCCGCTCGCCTTCCGCCGCGTACCTTCGCAGATCTCCAACGGGCCGGCGTTCGCTCCGGCACCTACTCGAAGCCGAGGGCCAGCCCCCGCCTCGTCGGCGCCGAAAAAGAGCGGCAGGACACTTTTTTCGAACCGCTCGACCCCGGCGGCATGCGCGTCGGCAAGCCGGCGCAGGGTCGAAAGCAGCTCCGTGAGCTTCGGAAGCACGCTTTTGAGGACGCGCTTCAAGTGCGGCGCGGCGTTGAAGCGCTGCAGGTCGCAGCAGAAGCCCTGCGAAAGAGGCCCGGCCGCGGCGCGGGCCGCCTCCGCGCGGCCGAGCACGCGCATCTCCGCCGCCGCGCCGCGGTCCGCCGCCGCCCACTGCTCGTGGACCCCCGCGAGGCCCCGCACCGTCCGGTGTGCCGCTTCCACCACCGAGCGCAGGCCGTCCTCTGCCGCTGTAACCGCAGTTCGCGCGGCTTCCTCCGCCCCGATCAACCCGTCAAGCCGCCGCCACCACCGGCCACCTCGGCCTACCCCAGCTGGCAGCAGCTCGAGGCTGGCAGCGCTGGCGTGTATTTCATTCGCCACGCAACCGCCGGGAGGTGCACCACCCCGCGCCGTTCCCTCCGCCCCGATCAACCCGCCAAGCAGCCGCCACCACCGGCCACCCCGGCCTACCCCAGCTGGCAGCAGCTCGAGGCTGGCAGCGCTGGCGTGTATTGCATTCGCCCCGCAACCGCCGGGAGGTGCACCACCCCGCGCGGTTTCCACCTCGCGCAGCCACGCACGGGCGTTGGCTGCCGCGGCGGCGGTGACGTGCTGCTCCGTGTACATGCCCGCCCAGCGGGAGGAGACATCATGGGGGACGTTGTTGTCGGTGCTGGCTTTGAGGGATGAGGAAAAGGTAAGAAATCTGCTTGCGGTGGCCTCCGCTGGTCTGGTGGCCTGGGCTACCTCCGTTCTTTTGCACTCGTTCGAGGAGGTATCCGAGAGGAGCGGCGTGTCCGCGTGCAAAGGCCTCACCTCCCCCAGCCAGTCCGATAAGCAGCTCTCGATCGCGCGGCCGAGGTCGCCCACTTCGGCGGCGGCGGCGGGCAGCGCCCAACTCCACGCCTTCGAAATGCCTCCACCGCCCGCCACACTGTCCGTGACGCTTAACCCGGATCTTTGGGGCACGTCCTTCTCCTGTTGGTGTAAGCTGGCTTTCGATAGTGTAGGCCTTACCAGAGGAAGGCCCGTCACACTGTCCGTGACGCTTAACCCGGATCTTTGGGGCACGTCCTTCTCCTGTTGGTGTAAGCTGGCTTTCGATGGTGTAGGCTCTACCAGAGGAAGGCCCGTAACACTGTCCGTGACGCTTAACCCGGATCTTTGGGGCACGTCCTTCTCCTCTTGGTTTAAGTCAGGCCGGGGCACCCACCAACCCCGCTGCTGCTCGGCAGGGCAGGCCGCCGCCGGCGGCGGCGGGGCCGCAAAGACGCGCGCGAAGCTGTCCTCCACTGCGCCGCCCACCAGCGGCCCGGCCGCGAGGCGCCACACGGCGCCTTCGCCGCCGCGCGCGGCGGCGCCGGCCAGCATCTCGCGTACGCGGGTCGAGTACAACTCCTGCTCCAGCCGGTGGACCTTCTCCGCCGCGTGTGAGTGGGCGGCGGTGTCCATTCGCGGACTGTCCTCATCGTCGACCGACTGGCTGCGTTGCAGGCCATGAGTTGGCATCGGAGAATGCGTCCAGTCTTGCTGCAGCGGGTGTCCATTTTCACTGCGCTGTGAGTGGGATGCGGTGTCCATGCGCGTTCTTGGATGCGGACTGTCCTCATCGTCGACCGACTGGCTGTGTTGCTGGCCACGGGCTGCCCCTTGAGAGCTCGCCCACCCCGCCTCTCCCCACAGCCGGACGATGCGCCAGAATGCGGCTGCTTCGGCGCGGATCAGGGCGTCGAACCCGGCGAATAGCAAAAGCACGCGTTTAAAAAGGTTCGCCCGCGCCGCCAGGTCCCTGGCGGCGCGCCGCCAGCGGCCGACGCCGCCGCCCGCCGGGGCGGGGGCGCCGCAGAGGGAGACCAGGAAGTGGCCGGCGGCGGCGAACGGAGCCGCTTCGGCGGAGAAGTCAGACGCGTGCACCTCGAGGGCTACGCCGGCGGCCGCGGCCACGGCGGAAGAAGAGGAGCTGTGGATGGCGCGCCCGCCGACGTGGACGCCTGGGTTCGACACGTAGTTGCTGATGGTGCTCGGATCGTGTTCTGCCAGTGGATTGGCTGCAGTGTGCAACTCGAAGTCGATACTAGTGCTCGGATCGTGTCCTGCAGGTGGACTGACTGCAGGACGCAACTGGAGATCGATACTGGTGCTCGGATCGTGTTCTGCCAGTGGATTGGCTGCAGTGTGCAACTCGAAGTCGAGACTAGTGCTCGGATCGTGTCCTGCAGGTGGACTGACTGCAGGACGCAACTGGAGATCGATACTGGTGCTCGGATCGTATTCTGTCGGTAGTTTGTCTGCAGTGTGCAACTTGCCGATTCTGGTGCTCGGATCGTATCCCGCAGGTGGACTGACTGCAGTGTGCAACTCGAGATTGATACTAGTGCTCGGATCGTATTGTGTCGGTAGTTCTGCTGTGTGCAACTTGCGGCCGATGCTGGTGCTCGGATTGTATCCTGCAGATGGACTGACTGCAGTGTACAACTCGAGATCGATGCTAGTGCTCGGATCGTATTCTGTTGGTGGTTTGCCTGCAGTGTGCAACTCGAGGTCGATGCTGGTACTCGGATCGTAGCCAGCAAGGGGTTGAACCGCAGTGTGCAACGTGCGGCCGATGCCCGAACTCGGATCGAACCCCGCCGCGTGTTCCGCGGCGGCGAGCCCGACAGCCAGGTGCTCCGCCACCACGGAGACGACGTACTCCTCGAGCAGCGTCCGCGCCGCCCGCCCGTCCGACACAACCGACAGGAAGTCCACCGGGTCCACAGCGCACAGCAGCCGGCGCCGCCCCACCGGCTCGCCGTGTACGGTGCAGTGCGGCGCCGGCGCCAGGAGCCCCGCCGGCGCGCTGAGCGCCCCCTCTCCGCCTCCCGCGCGGACCGGCAACCTGGCGTACGTTCCCGACAGCTCGTGTGACACGGGGTAGTAGCACGCGTGCACAGGCAGCGCACCTGGCACCGTAGGGGCTGGCTGGGGCTGAAGCCCGGCCCCGGGGCACGGGCTTCCCGGGGGTGGGAATGGATCCGCTGGTAAACCAGTGGAAACTGTCGCCTGTTGCCCCAGCTCCGACACCGCACCTGGCGGGACCTGTTCGTGTGCCCATCCGGCGCCGCGGCCGGGGTTCTGGTCGGGACTCGCGCGTTCGACTGCGGGTTGTTGATCCTCGGATCTGCGTGGAGGCTGGGGGGTTTGCCCCGCATGCCGGGGCGCACCTGCTTCGCACGGTGTGTCGGGTTCGTGGGGACCACGGGAAACTCTCGCGGGGTTTCCGAGGGAATCCGAGAGGCTCGCCGAACCTACGCACGGGGCGTCGGTTCTTCGGGGGGCCCAGAGGCCGCAGAGGTGCGCGAAGAACGACGGCGTCGCTGCGACGGACGCCCGCCGCCACCGGCGCCCAGCGGCGGCGGCGGCGGTGAGGAGCCGCGCGGTGGCCAGCCGGGCGAGCCGGCTGCGGGAGGCCCGCTCTTCAGCGGACACGCGCGCGGCGCCGGCGCCGGCGCCGAGGCACGCGTGCACAACACGCAGGACGAAGCCATTGCCCTCCTCATCAACCGCGGCGCAAACCCTTTCCGCCGCCTCGCGCTGCTCCAGAGCCCCGAACAACGGAGACGGCCCCCTCCCCCCTTCCTCCACACCGCCCCTGCCCCACCCCCAGAGGGCCCGTTCGACGACCTCTCGCAGGCCGAGCGCGTGTTCCCATCCGAGCAGCAGTCCCTTCTCCGGGCGGCTGCGGTCGGCCGGGCTGCCGCGTGGCTTGAAACGGCCTGGCCCTGAAATGTTTTGCTTCCCGCCAGCCAGCGCAAGGGAGCCTGACGATCGGGGTTCGGAACGCCCAAGGGAACTCCTTTGATGACCCGCAAGGCACGCCAGTGTGCGCTCGAGAACCGGCGCTGCGGTCCGCATCTGCTCCTCGACGTACGGAGCTGCGCTGCCGCCGCCTCTCTTCACCTGCACCGGCTCTGGAATATTTTGTTCCCCGCCAGCCAGCCCAAAGGAACCTGACGATCGGGGTTCGCAACGCCGGATGTGACTCCCTCGATGGCCCGCAAGCCACGCCAGCGTGCGCTCGAGAACGGGCGCTCCGGCCCGCATCTGCTCCTCGACGTACAGCGCCGCGCTGCCACCGCTGGCAGCCGGAAACGAGAGAGGCCGCGCCGGGTCTGCGAAGCAGGCCGCCGCGTCCTCACCGCCGCCCTCCGCAACACGCTCCAAGCACGCGGGGCACGTGGTGACCCCGCACCGGACGCCGCCGCCCACGCAGCACGGCTGCAGCGGGTCGCTGAACACGTCGTAACCCCCCGCAGCCCCCGGGCTGAGCCGCGCGAGGAACGCGTGCACTGCCGGGTTCGGGCACGCCGCCAGGCCCCCGCTGCGGTACGCCGCCCGCGCCCACGCCTCCAGCTCGGCCGCGACAAGGGCATACCGGCCGGGGAGCGTGTAGAACGCCGGGGTAGCAGACACAGGACCGCCGCGGCGGGGTGGCTCCTCCTGAGCAATGCCCGGACGATGGGTGCCCGTGCCCGAATGCCGTGAATGCGTGGGCGTGGCTGAATGCAGAGTTCCTGGACGCGGTGGGTCCAAATGCAGAGTGTCTGAACGACGAGTGTCCGCATGAAGAGTGCCCGAATGCAGACGAGTGTCTGAATGAAGAGTGTCCAAATGCAGAGTTCCTGACTGCATGGTGTCTGAATGACGAGTGTCCGAATGCCGACGAGTGTCTGGATGGAGAGTGCCGGACACATGCAAGCCTGGAGCAAACCCTGAAGGATCCGGGTGAGCCCCCGGGAGGTGTACGCCTGGGCACCCCGAGGTGCCTTCAGAGGGACCCGGCCCGGGGATCGTCAGGCGCGCCGAGCACCGGAAGCAGCCGGTTGCCACCGGCGCCTCGCCGAGCCCGGCCAGCACCGCGTCCCGCGCGAGGCAGAGCGCCGCGAGCGCGCGGACGTCCCGCTGCCACAAGCGCCGCACCGCCTGCCACTCGGAGGGGTCGGGCGGCGCCGCCGCGGCCGGCTGCCCCCCGCGCGGCGACAGCAGTTCGAGGACCAACTCCCCTGTATACCGCGTCAGCGCGGCATCAGCCACCCGGCCCCCCTGGCCCTGGGCGGCGCCCGGGAAAGCAGTCAGACGCAGTGCGCCTCCTTGCGTGCTCCGCTGCTGCAAACCCGGGGAGGAAATGCCCGGAAGAAACCCCGGATGCGTGCGCGCAAGCGCATCGGATGGCAGAAAGTTTGGAGAGCAACTGCTCACGTTTGTCTGCTGGAAGCGCACCGGGATGCCTGGAAGAAGAGTGCTCAACGAACAACCGCGAGAAGGGACGTCGGGAGTGATGCTCAGGCGATGAGACGCAGCACTTGGCTGCGGGTAACGTGAGTGGATGGCCGGAAGAGTGCTTGCGTGAGGGTTGGAGGGGAGGCGCAGCTGCTGGACGTGGCCGGGGAAAGGGTCCACGCGGCGCGTGTCGTGGCGGCTGGGGGCGTCCGCGACGGCTAGCCGGAACGGCTGCCGGGCCGACTGGCCCCTCCGGTACAAACGCTCGCCGAGAGTCGCGAGCTGGCTGAGCTGGTCGCGCAGGCCTTCTTCCTCCGTTTCCCTCTCCCACCCCGCCCGCTGCGCCCTCCGGGCCGCGGGCAACCACCCGCCGACCCTGCCGCCGACGACCGCTTGCCGCAGGCCCGCGAAGTACGAATCGACCACGCGCGCCCGCGCGGCGCGCTCGCTGAGCGCGAACCGGACGGTCTCCGCGCAGCACGGCCGGAGGCCCACCAAATCCCCGCCGGCGCAAGCCACCGTGGGGTCAGGAAAGTGCAGGTGCCTTGAAGGCGGGCAAGCGCTAGTTGTGTACACCGTGGGGTCAGGAAAGTGCAGGGGCCATGAAGGCGGGCAAGCGCTAGTTGTGGACACCGTGGGGTCAGGAAAGTGCAGGTGCCTTGAAGGCGGGCAAGCGCTAGTTGCGGACACCGTGGGGTCAGGAAAGTGCAGGTGCCAAGCGCTAGCTGTGGATAGCGTGAGGTCAGGAAAGTGCGGGTGCCATGACGGCAGGCGAGCGCTAGTTGGGGACAGCGTGTCGACCCTGCGCTGCAGGGACTCCGACGAGGAGCGGAAAGCAGCTCGAGAAGCGGTGTCCCAGGCGAGCTTGAGGTTGCAAATGGTGCGGTGGTCTTGCGCGTGCCTGGCGGCCGCGCGCGAGAGCTGCGCCGTCAGCAGGCTGCGGGCCGAGGCGTCGTGGTCCACTCCGGCAAGCCGGGCCTCCGCCTGCTGCGCCGCCAGCACGTGCGGAACGCAGCCCCCCCCGGCTGCAGCCACCGCCGCGCTGTGCGCCTCGTCCGCCAGTACGTCGGCCCAAGCGACGTTCTCCGCCCACGCGACCCACTCCCTCGCGGCAGCCTCCGCATCGGCTGCCGTGCACACCCGGACGCGGCAGAGTGCGTCGAAGCACGCGGCCGTCCACCGCCGGAGGCAGCGGCGGAGGGCCATCAAATAGAGGTCGGTGCCCTGCGCCCGCACGATCGCGAAGTCGAACGCGGCGGCTTCGCCGGCCGCCAGCGCGGCCCGCGCCGCCGCCTCGGCGGACCCGAGGTAGGACGCCGGCACCGACAACACCGCGTCCGCCGCCGTCACCGGGGCGTGCTCCACCCGCCAGCCACAACGCGGTGCTCGCGTGCTCTGTGCGGCCCCGTGGGAATCGGGAGTTTCGGGGTGGGTAGCTCCCTTCGCTCGCGCGCTTTTCTCCTTGTCGTTGCCGGGGTCGGCAGCTTCGGGGAGTGTGTGCGTACTGCGTCCTACCCCGTGGGAATCGGGAGTTTCGGGGTGAGCATTTTCATTCGCTCGCACAATTTTCTCCTTCTCGTCGGGGTCGGCTTCGGGGAGTGTGTGCATGCTGCGTCCAACCTCGTGGAAGTCTGGGCATGAACTTTCCTTCGCTCGCGCACTCTTCTCCTTCTCGTCGGGATCGACAGTTTCGGGGTGCGAATCTCCCTCTGTTCGCGCGCACTGCCCGTCCCCGTGGAAATCAGGGGTTTCGTGGAGTGCATCTCCGTGCGCTCGCAAACCGCGGCTTCCTGGAGAACCACAAGCCGTCGGCGCCGCGGGGGTTTGGGCGGGGAGCGGGAGAGGCGGCAGCAGCGCGGGGAGGGGGCTGGTGGCTGCGGTGAAGAGGGAAGCCGCCAAGGCGCGGAGAACGGAGTCCTTCGACGCGTAAGGGAGGCTGCGGAACGCGCGGGTTCGGAGCAGGATGCGCTGGGCGGAGGCGAGAGACAACAGGCGGGGGTTTTGGATTGGGGGGTCCGCGCCCAATTTTTGGCCCGGCCACCGGCAGTGGCACAGCCACGCGCGGCTGGCTGCTTCGAGGAACGCCACCTTCAACCGGCCTCGCCCCTCGCCCGCCGCCTCGAACGCCACCGGCCAGACCCCTTCCGCATCCGGCCATCCCCGGCCCGTGTCCACAGCGTCCGCCACGTCCCGACACGCCGCGAGCAGGCTCTCGAACAACCCACCGCCGACGCCCCCCGTTCCCACGGCGGCAGCAGCCTCCACCCTGCCGGACAACTCCACCTCCGCTACCAACGCCGCGGCAGCCGATGCCTCCCCGGAGAAGGCGCCAGAAACAAGGTTCCCGCGCGGCTGGCTGGCGGATTCCCTTCGACTCGACAGAGGCTGCGGTGCAATCTGCCCGAGACGCACAGCGCCCCCCGAAGGATGACCGGGTTCGTTGCCGTCTGCCTGTCTTCCGACAATCGACCCTGAGAAGGAGCCGAAGTCAAGGTTCCCGCGCGACTGGCTGGCGGACTCCCTTTGACTCGACAGATCCCGTGCAATCTGTTCGAGACGCACCGCGCCCACCGAAGGATGACCGGGTTCGTTGCTGTCAGTCTGTCTTCCTACGATCGACCCTGAGGAGGAGCCGAAGCCAAGGTTACCGCTGGCGGACTCCTTTGGACACGTCGGCGGCGGTACGATCTGCTCAAGACGCACCGCGCCCCCCGAAGGACGGCCTCTGCTTACCCTCCGGGCCGGCCCCTCCTCGTCGGAGCCGATGCCGCTGGCCCCCCATTCGATGCGAGGTACAGAGAGCGAGCCGAAATCGCGCAGCGAGCAGCTGCCGGCCAGGCCGCGCACGCCGTCTGCCGCTGGCTCGCTTTGCCCGGATCCCCGCCGAAATTCAGGAAGCGCCACGATGCCCCCGCTGGGCCGAGCCGCGCCGGCTCCGCCGGGCGCATTTCCCTTCTGAGATTCGGTGTGCACAGATCCTACGTGCCGCTTCCCTCCTGTGCGATCATCCTCGGCGCTGTTTGCTTGTCGTTCCTCAACCACGGACCCACGGTCTCGTGTTGATCGCCGGCCGATTTTGCTGGGCAAGAACTCCTTTTGAGATTCGGTTTGCACAAGTCCCGGGGGCATTCTGCCGCTGCCTGCTCTTCCTACGCGCCGCTCCCCTCCTGTGTGATCATCCTCAGCGCTGTTTGCTTGTCGTTCTTCGACCACGGACCCCCGGTCTCGAGCCGATCGGCCACCGATTTTGCTGGGCAAGATTTCCGTTTGAGGCTCGGTTTGCTCCGATTCCGGGGGCGCTCTACCGCCGCCTGCTCTGCCCACGCGCCGCTCCCCAGCTGTGTGATTATCCTCAGCGTTGTTTGCTTGACGTTCTTCACCCACGGACCCACGGTCTCGAGTTGAACGGCGACCGATTTTGCTGGGCAAGACTTCCTGCAGAGGCTCGGTTTGCTCCGATTCCGGGGACGCGCTGCCACTGCCTGCTCTGCCTTCGCGCCACTCCACAACTGTGTGATCATCCTCAGCGCTGTTTGCTTGTTCTTCACCCACGGACCCACGGTCTCGAGTCGATCGGCGTCCGACTTTTCTGGGCAAGACTTCCTTTTGGGGCTCGGTATGCTCCGAATCCGGGGGCATTTTGCCGCCGCCTGCTCTTTCTGTGGGGTCCTCCGCTGCAGCCGCGCGGGGGGTCGAGAAGGAAACGGAACGCTCCGCGCGATCGTCGGTCGTGCTGTGGGCTTCCGCCCTTCGAAGCTCGCTTTGCGGGGGCGTTTCGCCTTCGCGGGTGGCGTTTGGGGCAGGGTTTGCGTCACCTTTCCCGAGAACGTCGTGTTGTTGGGCGGAGCTTGCACCTTCGCAATCGCTTTGGCCTGAACCTGAGGCGCGTTTACCTTGAGTTTCGCCAGGGGCCGGACGTGCGCCACTGCTTCCGAGAGTGCCGGATTGGGCTGAATCCGCAACGCGTCCGTCGTTTTGGCGTGAACCTGAGGCGCGTTTACCTTGAGTTTCGCTTGGGGCCGGACGTGTGCCACCATTCCCGAAATCGTTGTCTTGGGCTAAACCCGCAACACCTTCGTCGTTTTGGCTTGAACTTGCGGTGCGTTTTCCTTGAGTTTCGCTTGGGGCTGGACGTGCGTCACCTTTCCCGAGAATGCCGTGTTGGGCCGAATCCCGTGAACCTGAGGCGCGTTTCCCTTGAGTCTCGCTGGGAGCTGGACGACTTGCGCCAGCTTTCCCGAGACTGTCGTCTCGGGCCGAATCCCGTGAACCTGCACGTTTCCCTTGACTTTCGCTTGGGGCTGGACGTGCGTCACCTTTCCCGAGACTGTCGTCCCGGGCCGAATCTCGTAAACCTGCACGTTTCCCTTGACATTCGGTTGGAGCTGGACGTGCGTCACCTTTCCCGAGACCGTCGTCTTGGGCTGAACCCGCAACGTCCCCGCCGTGCTGGCTTGAGCTCGCAGCGCCGCGTTCCCGTTGGACGGGATCCGCGAAGGAAACGGCTGAGAGCGTGTCGGTGTCATCGGACCCAAGGTCGTCGAAGAAGGCATCGCCCAACGACGTGGACCCGCTGCTGCCGCTGTCAGAGGCGAGCCCCGTGAAGACGCCGGTGGCGGCCAGCGGCGATCCCACGGTGAAGCTCGGCGTCGCCGGCCAGCTGCTGCTCGGCGCACTCTTCGAGGAGACGCTGGGCTCCGGCCCTCCTCCCCCTTCGCGCCGCGACGCCGCGGAGTCGGTTCGGGCGCGGGCGCTGCCGCCAGCCGCGCTGGCGGCCGCTGTATTCGGAGGACGCCCGGCGCACCCGGCTGACTCGGGCCGTTTGCCGCCGCCGCTGCTGGCCGCGGAGGCGATGCCCGCCGAGTCGGGCCTGCCGCGTTTGCCGTCCAACTTCCCGCGGAACCCGTCGACCCGCGGCTGGGCAGCGGAAGCGCCGCCGGCCCCGCTGGGCCTCCTCGGCGGGCGGGGTGCCCGGCCGGCCGACTCAGGCCGCTTGCTGTTGGTGCCCGGGGGCCCGCTGCTGGTGGCGGAGGCGTGGCCGGAGGATCCGGGTCGGCAGCCTTTGACGTCTAAGTTCCCGCGGAACCCGTCGACCGGTGGCCCGGTGCCGTCTGCCCCACTGCGTGACTTCGTCGGGGGACGGGATGCGTCTCCGGCTGACTGGCGTCTCGTGCTGCTGGTGGTGCTGGAAGCGTGTTCGGCTGACCCGGGTCTGTTGCCTATGCCGTCTAACTTTCCTTTGACCGGTGGCCCGGTGGAAGTGTCGGTTCTGTCTGTCACGCTGGGTGACGTCTTCGGGGGACGGGGTTTGTCTCCGGCTGACTCGGGTCTGTTGCTTTCGCTGCTCACTCGCCCACGAACCTCTTCACCTGGGCAGCTGCTGGCGTCGCTGCCGGTCAACAAGCTGGGGTGCTTCGTTCGACCAGCTGACTCAGGCGCCGCTCTGCAAACCTGGTCAGCCCCGCTGCTGTTGTTATCAGTGGAGACACGAGCTGGCATGTTGCGAGGCTCGTCAGTATCGGCCGATTGCACAGGCATTGTGTCACCCGGCAAGGGGCTGATACCGACCCTCTCGTGCAACTCAGCTGCAGGTTCGACGTTGGTGTCGGCCTCCCTCCGGTTGTGAAGCTCGCTTTCAGCTGAGGAGCCTAGCGAGCCCCTCTCGGTGTTGCTGTACCCAACATGTCCAGCCTCGACACTTATGTCGCCCTTCTTGCTGGTCTCGGCTTCCTTCGTGTTGCTATCAACCTTCTCGAGAAGCTCGTTTCCAGCCGAGGAGTGCGAACCAGCTTCAGCACTTTTGTCGTTCTTCTTGCCAGACTCAGTTTCCCTCGCGTTGGTATGAACCGTATCAGAAAGCTCGTTTTCAGCCGAGGAGTCCAACAAACCGGCACGTTTGTCGTCCTTTGTGTCGAACTCGGCGACCTTCGTGTTGTCGTCAAGTTTCTCGCGAGGCACGCTTTCAGTAGAGGTGTCCAGCAGCCCAGCTGCGGCACTGTTGTCTCCCTCCGTGTTGCCGTCAACTTCCCCGCGAAGCTCGTTTTCAGCCGAGGAGCCCAGTCTCGTAGCTTCGGCGCTGATGTCTTCCTTCGCGTTGCCGTCAACTTTCTCGTGAGGCGCGCGTTCTCCAGTTGAGGTCTCCAGCAACCCAGCTGCGGCACTGTTGTCTTCCTCCGAGTTGCCGTCAACTTCCCCACGAAGCTCGTTTTCAGCCGAGGAGCCCAGTCTCGTAGCTTCGGCGCTGACGTCTTCCTTCGCGTTGCCGTCAACTTTCTCGTCAGGCGTGCTTTCTGCAGTTGAAGAGTCCCAATCGGCACTAACTCCTCCAGCGGTCGCGGAAGCCTCCGCCGCGTTGCCGGCGGCGTTCTCGCGCCGCCCGTCTTCCTTGCGCGAGGGGGGCTCGGTGCAGCAGCTTGCGAAGCTGGCGGCGAACTCGGCGTTGCACTCCGCGACGAGGCGCAGCCTCTCGCGCGGTTCGTGCACGTCGAGCAGGAGGCGGAGGCCGGCGAAGGCCGGGTGCAGCCACGCGCGCGCACAGCGCGCCGCGTTCGCGGCAGCGGCCGCCAGCAGCTCCCTCGGGCGCCGGAGCCACGCCTCCCCCAGCGCGGCGCGGCGGAATTTTCGGGCGCGGGCGCACTCGGCGAGCAACGCCTTGCCTTCGGCGTCCTCGGGGTTGACCAGCTGCAGCCGCCTGCTCCACAGCACCGCAGCCGCCGACCCCACAATCCGGACGCGTTCCCCCGCGAGCCAGCTGTGCACTTCGCACTCCCGCAGGGTCCCCGCGGCCTCCCGGATGTCGTGCAGCGCCTTGTGTTGCACGGCGGCGCACCGGATCCCACGCAGGACCACCTCCGCCAGCACCGCGGTGCCGCACTCGACCTCGCTGCACGTGATGCGCAGCCTCCGCTGGGCCTCGCCGTCCTCCGCGGCCAGCAGCAACCGCTCGAGCCCCGCGTTCCACGACGGCACCACCAGCCGCCGCCGCACCGCGCGCTCGGCGGCGCGGATGCTCTGCCGGAACCGCGCTTCGAGCGGCATCGCGACCGACGGGTCGACCCAGCCGGGGTGTTCGCCGGGCGCTGGATACTCGGGCAGCGGCCCGGGGGGTGCGAACGTGGGGTCGTAAGCGGCTGACGCGTCATCGACGCCCGAATACGGCCGAGACGCGCGCGCGTCGACGGCCTGCAGGTATCCGTCGAAGCGGAGTGCGAGCAGCTGGTATCCGACGGGGACGCCGGCGGCCTCGAGAGACGGGGTGTCGGAGGGGGACGGGTGGGGCGGAGTCCACGCGGGGCGGCGGAGCGAGCGGGCCCGGACGAAGTGGTGGGCGAGGAGGTGGTGCCGCTGCTGCAGCGACGCTGCGAGCGACCGCAAGCACAGCCTCGTGGCGTGCGGGACGGCGGCGGCGCCCTGGTTCTGGTACGCTGCGAGGCGCTCCGGCGCGGGGGCCGGCCGCTCGAACAGCGGGGCGAGCTCCCGGTGGAGCGCCTGCTCCGCCATCCCCCGGTCGATCAGCGCGCACAGCCCGCCCTCCGTCGCCTCCACCCCCGCCGCCTCCAACCGCTCGAGCACGCCCAGCACCACCCCGCGCCGCTCCTTCTCCGCGAGCCCCGTGGGCAGGTCCCCCCGCTGCATCGCGTCGCTCAGCGCGGCGCCCGCCGCCATCGCGCAGTGCACCGCGAGGCTCGCCGGGTCGAAAACCCCGGCCCCACCGAACTCTAAGTGAGTAAGCAAAGAGTGCGGAGGGAGTCGACGGTCAAAACTCGCGTTTTGGCCTGCCTCACGGCAGGCCAAGACGCTCGGGTTGCGGTGCGAAGGGTTGGGGCAGCACTGGCCGTCCGGCGTGGGGCCTCCGGGGGTCTGCAGCAGGGTGGCGTGGCCCCCGTTCACCAAGGGGAGCGCGCACGCGGGGACGGGCGGGAGCGCCGCGCCTGCGTCCCAGGCGGTGCTGAGGACAGCGGCGAACGCAGCCCTGCACCACGCCGTCCACGCTGAGTGCAGCCGGCTCCAGTGGACGGCCAGCGGCGGGGCGCCGACCCGCAAGAAGTGCCCGTGCCACACCGCGAGCCACCGGAGGGCGGCCGCGCCTTCGGTCCCGGGCCCACCACGCGGCAGCGCGGGGAGAGCCGTCAGCAGCCTCCCCTCGCAGCACAGGTCCGCCCACGGTCTGGGCGCCGGCGCCGAAACCTCCCCCCGAACGCTCGGACCGGCCCCGTCGAGCTCGATGCCTCCCAGGGGGTGCTCCGGCCCGGTGGAGCTGCCACGCGGGAACCCTTCATCGGCAGCAGTTTTTTGGTCCTCGAGCGGCCCGCACCCGCCTCCTCCTGGTTTACTGGTTACTGTGTCGCCCTGCTCTGGGGTCGATGTCCGATTCCCAGAGTGTAACTGAGAAAACCCTCCGGTGCCGGTGCTGGTGCCTCCTCCTGGTTCACTGGCTACGGTGCGCTGCTCTGGGTTTGATGTCCGATTCCCACAGTATAACTGGGGGACCCCTCCGGCCGGGGGTTGACCGGGGATCGCGAAGAGGCAATCGGGGCTCGAAGCGAGGCCGACGCACACACCGCGCGGCCAGCCGGGGGCTGTGGGGAAAACGCGGGTGACAGCGGCGGCGACGCTCCTGGCGAAGCTGGCGACCGAGTCCTCGAGGGTCTTGCCGGGGGCTGCGAAGGCGCGGGACAGCGCGTTGCCGAACTGCGTGCGGAGCGACGCGAGCCGCTTTTCGCGGCCCGAGGCGACCGACCAATCCCAGGGCACCGACAGATCGGCCACGGGGCCGTCCACCAGGGCCGGCAACGCGGTGGCCACTTCCCCTTGCAATTTGTGCAATCGGATCGCGCGGGTCGCGAACGCACCTGCATTCCGCCTGACATCCGAGGCAAACGCCTTCCCCGTGTCGAACATGTCCGCCTTGACATGCCGCTCCATCAACTCTCCCGACGGGACCCCCAGTGTCCCGAGAAGGTACCCCGACTCATACAGCGACCCCCAACCCGAGTCCCTGTGCCCACACCCCTCCGCTCGACCCGGCGGGCCCGTCGTGCCGGGGGTTGGCGCGGCGCCGAAGACGACGGCGTCGAGGCGCGCGGCAAACGCGGGCCTGTCGCCGCCGGCGGCCGCCGCGTTCGAGAGCAGCTGCAGCGCGGCCTGTCCCCGGGCGGCCGCGGCGCAGGCCTCGGTCTTCTGCCAGAGCTGCAGGATTTCAAGCTCGGCGGCTTGCCGGGCCAGCGGGGCGTCGGCGGGGTGCGGGGCGCACGCGCTCGCGATGGACCGCAACTGGTGGAGGAGGCAGCACTGTGCGGTGTGAGGGGAGCGAGGCGCCGATAGACGGGCGAGGACACCGTCGATGTACGCCCGCAGAATGCTTGCCGGAGTGTGGTGGTCCCCGGTGAGGAGGGAAACCGGAGCGAGGATGGCGGCGGTCTCCCCTGGGTCGCATCGGGTCGCGCACGCCAGCAACGCGTCTGTGCTCAATTGGGACAGGATCTCCCCAGCGTAGCGGGCGCACCTCCCGGCGATTTCCCGCTCGCTGCACGCCTGCAGCGCGAGCAGCCGCAGGCAGGAGCGCCAGAGCGCAACCGCGGAGCACCGCGTCACCCAGAAATCAACCCCTTGCCCCCTCTCCGACACGACGACCCCCACAAGGCCTTCGCTGACCAGCCGGTCCAACGCCCGTGCCCGCAACCCCCGCGCGACCCCCTCCAACGCGTACAGCTGCGCCCGCTCAACCATCCCCGCCCGCTGCACCCCGTCCGCGGCCGCCCCCTCGGCCGCCGCAAAAAACGCGTCGCCGGCGGCACACACCGCGAGGCGGGCCCCGTCCAACAGCTTCGCGAGGGCTTCGACCTCCGTTTTGTCTCGTTCAGCCGCGCACCCTTCGAACCCGGTGCCCTCGGCGGCGGCGGGGGCCGGGCGGGGCGGCAGAAGGTGCACGCGCGCCTTGGCGTGCCAGTGCGCGAGGGCGTGCGCCGGGTGCGCCGGCGGCCGCGGCAGCGACTGCCGCCGGCCAGCGGTGCCCGGACGCACCGGCTTGCCGCTGGCCACCATCCCCGCCGCGGTCTGCAGCAGCGAGCGGAAGCTGTGCAGGCTGCGGATGTATTCCGCGAGTGGCCCGGCCAGGGGGTGGCCCTGCGGGGCGCGCGGAGGAGGCCGCCCTCCGGGCGGCGGCGCCGCCGCCGCCGCAGCGAACACGCACGCGCAGCCGGCGTCGCGGGCGGAGTGGAAGGCTCGCTCCTGCTCGTCGCACACGGCCCGCGCGGTGTGCAGCTCTGCTCCGTGGGCGAGCCGGCGGTGAGCGGCGGCGGCCGCTGCGCGCGCTTTTTGCTCGGCGAGGCGCCGGATCGTGCCTTCGGGGTCGTCACCGTACGCGGCCTTCGCCACCTTCGTGACCGCGAGCCACGCCGCCGACTCCCTCGCTGCGTGGTCCGTGTGTTCCGCGGTTCTCTTCCGAAACGAGCGGTCAACCAGATCTTCGAGACCGCTGCGGAAGGCGGAGACTGCGGCTTCGGCCCGCTGGGACTCCGCCACCGCCCACTCCCACTTCGATGCAGAGAGCTCACGTTCGGCCTCTGCCTGGCGGATTCGACCGAGCAGAATTTGCTCCTCCCGTGCTCGTAGCCGCGCCGCCGCTGCCCCCTCGTCCCGGTGGCACTCCGCAAGCTCCAGCAGCTCGGCGTTCCCCCGGGCTTCGCGCGCCTCGCGGTCGTGGCGAAACTGCACGTCGCCCTTCCGCTTCTCGAGCCGCGCCAGCGCCGCGGCCACCTCGGCCTCGACAGCGCGCACCTTCGCGGCGCCGCTCACGCCCGCCAGCGCCCGCTTCTTGTCCGCCGCAGCTTGCCGGGCGAGCGCGCGGAACGCGTGCGCCTCCCGCGGCTCGACGACGTGCGCCTTTTCGGACAAGCACCGGTCGGCCAGCTCGGTGGCCACTTCCGAGAGCGACTCGTTCATCGCCTTCTCCGCTGTTCCGGACCAACAGACGCGGAGGTAGTCGAAGCCGATTTGTTCCTTCGCTTCAGCGTCGAACCTGCTTGTTTTGGAGTGACTTCTTGATTTCGCTTCAGGATCCGGGGTTTAGCTATGTCACTAGCGGAGTGCTGCTCCGATTCAGAATGTGTTTTGACTCACTCTAGTGATTAGCGTTCTTGCCTTATGAATACCATTCTCTTTCATTTGCCAGTCTTTGATTTTCATTTTATGCGTGGTTGACCATCATATTACCAACAGGAGAGGTACTGATCCTTCCGTCCTCCTGGAGCTCTAAAGCTTCCAGGAGGGGAGGACCCCCTTTCCTATATTGGGCATGACCCGGGTGAGGTTTCTGTAAGATATCAGAAATTGGTATGGGTTTCTTACTTACTGGTACCCACAAACCCCCGTTTCGTAAAATGCGTATTCCTGCACGGTGAGGTCCAGCCTCAGAAGCTGGAGTTAAAGAGAGCGTGCCTGAGCCACACCCGAAAGCGTGTGTGCTAACCAAAAACGCGTGTACATTCACGCCGAACGAAAGCGGGTGTGACAGCTTTCACTCCTGCTTCTGAGGCTCGACTTCACCGTAGTTTGCAACGTACATTCTATAAGTGGACCAAAATGTTGCTTGCCTGCCACTGTGGGGGCACCTCTCCCAGCCCTGTTGTCGAAAGCTGCCTAACATCTGCCTACATTCTTGCATTGGCGTCTGCGACCCCGTTTTGGCAGCAAGATGCGTGCTTGGCCCTCAAAGGCTGTGGCTTTTGGTAGTCTCGGCGGACCCGAGTAGGACTTGACGACCTTGCCGCACCCACGCACAACCTGGTCTAGTTTGGCGCCCAGCAGTCAGTTTTCTGGTTGCTGCTTACTTCCTCCAACCCCCGGCAGCTTGAGTTAGGCACACCGTCTTCATAATGAACTGGACGGTGATTTATGTGCTCTGTTGTCCCTCGCATGCGGGGTGGCAGGACGACAGAAGTCGTGGATTAGCGTCAGGGTTCCCCCAGACGATTCATTAACCGCGCGCCAAAAGGCAATGCCACGAAGGCGGATACACTGCTGCAAAGCCAGTTCCACGCTGTAGCCTGCGATCATCCCACAAAAAGTCCAGCCGTTCTCCGGATGTCACATAGAGGGGTCCTTGCCCTCAAACAACTGTCCACTTTCACACGTAGGTGCACAGTTTCAGCCTTTTTGGATGCGCTCTCCAGAAACTGTGTCCCGGGACCCTGCCTCGCTTACTGGTACTACTGGCGATACAGACGGGGTCGTAAAGGGAAGCCTCATAGGGTCTGGGTCAAGGGCCAACGTATCGTCAGCACTGCCCTCCTTCGTAGGTGTGGCGTCGAGCAAAACTGTTGGTAATAAAGTGATAAACGGCACACCTGGCAACAGACTCGGCTTTGGCAAGAGTGTTGTGCACGCCGTTTGGCACCCCGGCCGGGTTGATGGCCAGCAACCACCGTGTTGATAGCAACGTGGCTGCTGTTGCGTCTGCTTCCCTCGTCAGATCCTGCTGGCACGGCGGCAGCAACGTCTTTTGCTCGTTCTCGTCCTGCCGCATCTTCTCGATCTGCGTATGAGGTGAGGTGAATGATTGATGGCCCAAGGGGCGAACCCTATAAAATATTCTAAAGGATTTATGCATGCTTACCGACGAGCGCCAAGTCTTCTTTAGAGACAGGACTCCGCGAGCTGCAAAACTCAGTGCAAAATCGGAACGTGCTGTTGCAAAAGAAGAGACACTTGCCGAGCCTGTTAGTGGGCGAGCAAGACCGTCACACGCTGCCAGCGGTCTTTTCGAGTTGACAGTGCATTGATGCTGCAAGAAGAGACAACAACGCTTCGCTTTGTATGCACGTGCCGGTTGATCGTTTACTGCTACGTATGCGCTTTCCTACGTCTTTTTCTGCACACAACGCATTGTAGGACTATGAAAGAAAGTTGAAGTATGGCCAAAGATAAAGTGGTCTCAGGGCCGCCCACGTGATAAAGCCGTTAAGCAGCGGCTGCCGGCTTTTCCCGGGACACCTTTTTTATGTAGTTGGCTATCATGAATAAACTACATTATAGAAAGAGTAGCTTTGGCAGGTTTGTTCCCTCGTGAAACTAGGTATGCTACCGTTTCAGGTTTGGGGTTTTGGGAGCATTGCCTCATGGATGCTGAGACCTATTTCTCCCACGAATGATGAACCAGCTTCGGTGACCGCTGTTCCGCAGTGGATACATCGAAAACAGAACACAACAACAGGGGTAGGGCAACAACCAGGAACACACTGGTAGGTTAGCAGCGACACCTCCCGAAAGTGAGCCAAGGGGCGAAGGACGTATCTGCGGCTGCTGCGGCAGTTGCCCGGTGGTAACCCCACACGCAGAACGCGGGGAAGGGAACGTGTTTTCCCAACTACTTTGAAGCCCTTCCCGACCGCAGCATCCGAGGAAGGAGCAAACATGGAGGGTGCTAGCCGTGCACGGGTCTTGGGCGCGTGCAGAGCGGGTGCTTTGTAATCCGCCGCGAAGTTCTTTCTGGTGCAGTCCGAAGAGACCGGCGCCGAGTTCGGCTCACAGCCGGTTCCCTCGGGCGGCAACCTTAGGGGAGAGAGAGCGCAGCCACAATCCATCTTAAAAAGGACCACACAGAACACAACAAAGGGGCGCACCTTATCGGCCGATGCCCGCCGAAGTGCCAACAGATCGCGTTCGAGTTGGATGTGGGCGTCCGTGACGAATGTGAGACGGCTCGCGTGGTCGACGTCGTAAGAGAAAGACGCCACTGCCGCGGACGCCATTCCGTTAGCGGCGGCGGCGAGCGAGGCCCCGCGCGCGTTGAGGAAGTACCAGACGGCCTCGTAAGAGTGGGCCACGTCCAACGCCGCGTGGAGCTCCACCGGGTACCGGGCCTTCCGCTCCTTCTGGAGGGCCGTGAAGTCCCGCGACGCCGCCTCCGCCTGCATCTCGCGCTGCCGGGCTTGGCACCGCGCTTCCACGGTCCGGTAGTCACTTCCCACCCCGGCGGCCCACTGGGCGTGCAGCCCTCGGGCCTCCTCCGCCTCCTCCACCGCCACGGCTTGCCGGCCTGAACCGTCATCCACCTCCAGCCGCACCACCACCCATGGCCAATCCAGCGGAAACCGCCGGCTTTGCTCGCAGGTTCCGGCGAAGGCGCGGGCGTAGGGTCCCCGGGTGGCGACCAAGGACGCGGCCAGCCCGGCATCCAGCGGGTCGTTGAACGGGCTGTGCCCGGAGGCGGGGTCGCAATGCGGGAGGACGGCGCGCACGGTCGCGAGGAACTCGCACAGCGCCTCGACGGCAGCCGTGGCGCCGAGGCCGAGGCAGTGGGCGAGGAGGGTGAGGAAGTTGTGCCACGGGATGCCGGTCGACTCGGCGGCGTAAAACGGGAGGAGATCCGACCGGTCGGACCGGCGGCTGGAGTGGAGGAGGTCGTACGCGTTGGACGACGACGGGAGGGACCTGCTGTGGCGGCGCTCGGACGCGGAGAGGGAGAGGGGCGGCTGGTGGTTCCACCGGCGGAGCGCGTCGCCGTGCCAGGCGATCCCCGTCAAACAGCGCGCAAACGACACGTCGAAGCTCGCGATCGACAGCTCCGAGAATCGCGGCCACTCCACGCAGAGCCGCGCGCCCCACGGGTACCCCGCGACGGCCCGGAGCAGCTTCGCCATCGACGCGACCACGAAAGGATCCGCGTCCTCGCTCGCGTCCGCCAGCGCGGCCAGGACGCCCCGGGCGAGGCCCCGCCCCTCCGCAAGGGCCCGGGCCCGCGCTGGACACGACCGGACGACGCGTTCGAGCATCGCGAGCGCGAGGAGGAACACCGCCGACGCGACGTCGCCGCCGCTCCGCTCCAACGCGTCCAGCGGCGCCGGCGCGGCGGCGCCCGCCTTCTTGCCGCCGGCCCCCGGGGGGGTGCTCGCACCCTTCGCCGGGCCACCCGTGCCACCCCCCGGCGGACCGCGCGCGCTGAGCGCGGAATTCAGCCGCGAGGCCTGCTTCCTGTCGACTCGTCTCCTCCCCGCCCCGTCGGCGGGGCTGCCGCCCCACGTTGGGGTCGCGGGCCCAGCCAACTCGTCCGTTCCATCGAACCGGAGCGACATGCCTCCTCCCGGCTCGTCGGCGGCTTGGACTCTACCGCCAAGCCCGGGGGGCGACGTCTGCGGGGCTGCCAGCCCGTCCGCGAAAAAGCTCCCGGGTGCTCTCCCCCCCAGGTTCAGCCCCAGCAGCGTCGGTGTCACGGGGGCGGCGCCGTCCACGAAGTTGGCCTTCCCCCGGGGGGAGGGCCGCGTCCCCAGGATCGTGGGTGAGGCGGGGCTGCCGAACACGGTCGGGGATTCGGGGTCCCGAAGGTTTGACCCGAGCAGGGTTGGCGTCGTGGGGGCGGCGCCGTCGAAGGTGGCTCTTCCCCTGGGGGGCCGCGTCCCCAGGATCACGGGCGACGCGGGGCTGCCGAACATGGGCAGCACGCTCGGGGATTCGGGGTCGTCGGCGGCAGGGAAACTGGTGGTCAGGAAGGTGACTGGGGACGGGTGGTCGGGTGACGGTGCGAGTAGCGGGGTGACGGCTTGCAGCGCGTGGTCTGCTCCGCCGTGCGCGACGAAGTCGTCGACGTTCGCGCACGCGAACACGCAGTTCCAGTAGCAAAGCCAGAAGGAGTCCTGCTGGTCTTCGGTGAGCACAGCGGTGAATCCCTTCCGCTGGGCCGCCGCTCGATACGCGGCGGGCAAGCCCACCCCCCGCAGGACACTTTCCCGCAGCACGGACGCTTGGACCAACGCGTCGCAAAGCAGGGCGACCGTCGTCACCAGCGCGCCGTCCGCCGTGGCGCTCCGCAGCATCTCCGCGAGGCGAGAGGCCGCCTGCAAAGGGATGTGCAGCTCGGGGAAGTCACGCGCCCGCGACACCGCCAGCAGGCACGCCGCGACCTCCTCTTCGAACGCGGCCGGGCTCACTCCGCCGCCGCCGCCGCCACTCCTTGGGCAGTCGATCGTCGCGGATTGTTGCGGGCCAAGCTCTGAAACCCCGCCACCACCACTAGCCGGGCGGTCGATCGTTGCGGATCGTTGCTGCTGTGGGTCAAGCTCTGAAGCACTCGTTGGGCAGTCGATCGTCACGGTTCGTTGCGGTTGTGGGTCAAGCTCTGAACCCCCGCCGCCGCCGCCACGTTGCGGTTGCGGGACAACCTCTGACACCCCGCCGCCGCCGCCGCCGCCACTCGCCGGGCAGTCGATCGCCACGGATCGCTGCTGCGGCGGGCCCCCGGCGCCCCCACCCCCACAGCCACCGGCGCTGCCGTTGGCTGTCCTCCGGGCGGCGTACGCGATGGGCAGCAGCCCGTCGCGGCAGCGCAGAAGCGGGAAGACCGCGGCCAGCGGGCCGGCGAGTCCTTCCACCAGGAACGCCGGGTGCCGCGCGAGCGCCGCTACCAGGCGGACGGTCATGCGGAGGAGGGGCGTCGGGTGCCGACCGGTGTCAACGGGCGCCCCTAATGAGAACCTCGCGAATTCGCACACGCCGGCCCGGATCAGCGCCGTGCTGGTGTCGCTTCCGGGAGACGCGAACGCGGGGGGCGTGAGGTACAACGTCAAAAACGCGAGATCTTCAGACGTTGTACCGTCAAGCACCCGGGTGGAACCAGCGTGGAGCAGCTGCCGGAGGGGGGATGTGTTCGAGAGGACTAAGAGGCGTATAGAGAGGAATGACCGGGCGGCCTCGCTGTATTCACTTGAGGACAGGACCAAGCGGAGCCTGGACGCCTGCGCGGGTGTGAGTGGCTCGTTGGGCAGCGGCAGCATGGAGAGGAGGAACGGATTGAGCTCCGCGGCGTGGCGCCGCAGCTCGTCGTCCGCCGCCCGCGGCTGCAAGAACGGTGCCACTGCGTGCGCGGCGGTTTGCAGCAGGGTCACGCCCGACGCCGCCGCCGCCGCCGCCGGCGACGACTGGCTCCCATTCCCCCGCCCCTCTGCGTCCCCGCCGAAATCGAGGTGATACGCGGACGCGCGCCTATCCGGCTCGCCGCCACCGCCGTCCCACCTCTCGCTGGCGAGCAAGCTCTCCGCGAACAGCAGCGACACCGTCGCCCTCCTGTCATCCAACCCAGTTCCCATCGGCACTGCCAACCATGGGACTTCCCGTTTCCCGCGGGGTTGTGGTGCGGTCGCGTGCGAGGTTCAAGAACCCCACGATTCGGCGTCGCAGGCAGCCTACCGGTGTCGGCAGCTTCCCCGGTGCCTTTCGCTTTCGCTCTTGCCCCACCTTTTTTTTTTTTTTTTTTTTCCTGTTGACAACTTGTGTCAGACTAGCCCACCCGGGGGTGGTTGATTCCTTCGGGCAGGGTCTCCCCCGTCCAGC
This sequence comes from Diplonema papillatum, assembly GCA_030068145.1. NCBI lineage: Eukaryota > Euglenozoa > Diplonemea > Diplonemida > Diplonemidae > Diplonema > Diplonema papillatum. The sequence goes on from JAPJBO010000122.1 coordinate 231,794, forward strand.
GTTTGCTTGGGTCCACGGTGATGATCGCCCTTCGGCTCTTTATTTCCTATTTCGCTCTCTTTGTCATTTTCATTTTATTGATCTGCGTCCTCCCTTTTTTTTTGTGTGTTAAAAATGCATTGCGGGTACTAAAAATTAGTAGTTGGCAGCGCACTACATGACACTTTACCAAAGCAGGTGAGTTCCGCTGGTGCGCACAAACAAATCATTTGTGGATTAGAAGGTCGGTATTTTGAAGTCTCCAGTTGGCCGTAGAGGCTCGAGGGGGAGGAGGAGGGTTGAAGGAGTTGAAAACAATGAGAAGGTGCAGCTCGTCGGCCGCCGCCCGCGGCTGCAAGAACGGTGGCACTGCGTGCGCGACTAGCTCCCATTCCCCCGCCCCTCTGCGTCCCCGCCGAAATCGAGGTGATACGCGGACGCGCGCCTATCCGGCTCGCCGCCACCGCCGTCCCACCTCTCGCTGGCGAGCAAGCTCTCCGCGAACAGCAGCGACACCGTCGCCCTCCTGTCATCCAACCCAGTTCCCATCGGCACTGCCAACCATGGGACTTCCCGTTTCCGCGGGTTTGTGGTACGGTGGGAGGCCGCAACAATGAAATACACACTACTCTTGTTGTCGCTTTACATATCCAATGATGGGAAGACGGCAGCTGCTCCCTTGTGGGGTTAGGGTCTTCGGATCCGTAGCTTATCCGTTTCGCGACAAACGGGGTTCGGCTCGCGAATTTTCGTTTGGAGACGCCAGTCAGGTGGGGAGTTTGGCTGGGGCGGCACATCTGTTACACATTAACGCAGGTTGCGTGCTAGGTTCAAGAAACCGACGATTCGGCGTCGCAGGCAGCCTACCGGTGTCGGCAGCTTCCCCGGTGCCTTTCGCCTTTTGTGTTTCCGGCGATATTCGCTCAGTCAGTTGCCTGTGACAGCGTACGAATTTAGTTGTTTGTATTAGTTTGCTTACCTACTCCTCCTCCCCGTGTTAGTGTCGCCTACCTAAAGGCACCTTTTCCTAAAAGGCGACACTAACACGGGAAGCCGTTGGTGAGGATGAGGAGACATTCTCCATGCAAATACAGGGAACCCTATTGAGAACCGTCTTCCTGTGTTAGTGTCGCCTCGCGTTTTCAGGCAAAAGGCGACACTGACAAGGGCTAAACGGAGGCGACACTAACACGGGGGGGGGGGGGTTTGCAAGAACGTGCTTGGAATGGGTATGTGCTCAACACCGCACTGGTCCCGTCTGCGCCGTGTTTCGGTCCTTTAAGCCACGGACACATAAGGCGGACCATCATCAGCGTGGAACCTGAGTGTCTGCAGACAGGACTGCGGTGTGAGTCTGGTTTGTCAGGCGGCTGTTCGTAGCTCGTCACAGCCAGGACCACCCGTGCTACTAGAGCACAGGCGAATCCGTCACGGGGAGAAGGCCCCTACAACCGTGTCTGAGCAATCAGTTAAAAAACTCAGGGCACTCGCCCTGATTGTGACTGCGACTCGCTAGGCAGCACTGACTTGTCTTCTTTTTACGGTGGCAATCTGCGAAGTAAACTCCGCAGAGCACAGTGGACATGGGGTTGCCGTGTGCAGCACCAATGGTTGAAGTACCAAAAGGAAAAGAGTGCGAGGAAGTAATCCTGCGTGCTGAGGGCAGCAAGTCGCGTTACGCGAAGTACCCTACTGGAATGGGGGGATTGCAAGAACGTGCTTGGAATGGGTATGTGCTCAACACCGCACTGGTCCCGTCTGCGCCGTGTTTCGGTCCTTTAAGCCACGGACACATAAGGCGGACCATCATCAGCGTGGAACCTGAGTGTCTGCAGACAGGACTGCGGTGTGAGTCTGGTTGGTGGGGGGGGGGGGGGGGGGGGTACACGTTTTTTCCTGCGTTGAAGGGTACCAGGGAAAATCCTGCTACACGTGTTCGGCGGTACTGCAGAACCACGGGCCTACGGGTCAAGTGGCTACCGAAGCATCAAGGCGTGGCGCACCTTGGGGCTTGGCGCTTGCGCTGAACACAAGCCTTCCGAAGTATAGTTCTCCTTGGTTGGGAACGGCATTACGATGCAATGACTCGATGACCAATAGCCATGCGCCTTCCTCCTATTCCTGCATTAGGACTGGTAAGAATTCGTTTACTCTGATCCGAATCGACCGGTGCTGGCAGAATAACGAGGCAGACTGCGCGTCAACGAACGAACAAGAGCAAAGGCGACGAACAACTTTGTCATTAACATCAACGGGCACACGATCAAGCGGCGGGGGGACGTCAATGGGAAAAAAAAATGAAAGAATGGCTTCAACAGAATCGCAGGGAGTGGATGGGAAACCAGATTTGACAGCATGGGGGTACAGGCGGCACAGACAAAGAGGGCTCGTATAGAATGCCTCGCGGGTTCAGTCTTTCGGAGTGAGTGTAATAGGTCAGCCGATCCCTCAAGGCCCCTTATCTGTGGGGGGGGGGGGAAGGCATTGGTAAGCACCTCACACTACGTGACTCCGAAAGGGCCACGTAGGTAGGACAGCACGGAGGGCAGCTCTCCTTCCTTCATCAATCCTTCGCCTGGTGGCATGGAAAGCGAAGCACGTATAGCAGATATTCGCTTTCGGCCAAGGAAGCCAGAATTGGTTTGCTTCGCCGCAATCTTGTTCGGGTGGCGAGCGAACCTCAATGCGAAGCAAATAGGGGGTCGCTTGTAATATATGGACATATGGGTACCCAAACCAGCCGCCTTGCACAGAAACGACGCTGGTGCTTGAATCGGAGGTGGCTGCTTATTCATCATTGACCCCGCGGCAGCGTTCGCAGACTGACTCGCGCCGCTGGGAAATGGAATGCGACAGACGGTACGTGTTCACCCTCGTTGTCGGCTTGTTCGGTCTGTTGCCTTGCCTACATGTGAAACTGGACTAGGTTATAGTCTACCAGAACCGAAAAAGGATTCCGGGTGCTACGGTGGCCGTGCACGCGTGCCTCGTGTTGGGCGGGTGTTTTGTAACCCGTGAAGTTCTTTTCTGGTGCAATCCGACGAGACTGGCGCCGAGTTTTGTCTCACAGCTGGTTTCCTTGGCCTGCAACCTTAAGGGAGAGGCCCTCTTGGGGCTTGCACTGACATACGAAGCAGAGGACGATTCAGCATCAACTGACAACGTCCGGTGACGAAAATGATAAGGCAGCAGGTTGTTCCTTTTCGCGTGTACAGGCTAGCATGTTTTCGTTGGCTTCGTTTAACCTTTTGACAAAAGCTACCCGACACCTTCACCCGAGGACCCTTTGCTGACTAGGTCCGGGGTTCGCCTTGAAAAGGGGCGCGTTTGAAAGCTTTGTGACTCACTCAAACGACGACGGTCATTTTCGCCTAAATGTTGGCCTCTCGCCAACACCCCCCAAACTTTCGTGAAATATCGGCCACCTAACCTATGATTTTTGCTCATCCACGAGGTACCAGGGAAAGCCTGCTACACGGGAGCCAAGCTTCACGTGTTCGGCGGTACTGCAGAGCCACGGGCCTACGGGTCAAGTGGCTACCGATTTCCCAAACTAAAGCATCAAGGCGTGGCGCACCTTGGGGCTTGGCGCTTGCGCTGAACACCAGCTCGTCGAGACGGTCAGCCGCAGGGCAGAGCGGACGGGGTTGTGGCACTGTGCTGCCTCCGACTCAAGCTTTGCAAGCTGTGGTTGACCGCTACGTTCCTGGACCAGGAGCGGCTTTTTCTTTTTCTTTTTTCTTCTTCTTCTTCTCATCCACGACCAAAGATGGGTTCCTGCCATGTTTTCCCTTGGTGTACAAAAGGCCGGCCAACATATTCGAATGATAAAAGTTCGATGAAAATTCGGGTTTTGGACAAAAAGGGGCCTGAGTGGTCCCCCCCTACACTTGCGTGGCATAATGGTTGTGACGCGGGTTTAGTCATTCCTTTAGCCATGTCTAGTCATAGGACAAGCGAGGAGACAACTGACTTTCGCCAGCCGGTCCTGGTTGAAAATGGAATCCGCACGGCGTGCCTGCAGAGCACCGCACGTGGGAGTTGCTTGGTTGGACTTTCTTTTAGAAGTTTTTTTAGAGCAGGGGTTAAGTAAGGACTCGTTTTCTCAGCTCCATTTCCAGTTTTCCTGCGGGAAACCTGGTCCCTGTACGCAGTCCTTGATCACTCGATGATTTTTTTTTCGCACAGCAATTGCTTGTCGCGCCTTGGTTGGTCATTTGTTTGTGCTCGAGTGCGTGTGCGGGCGCACCGGTGTGTTTTCTTCGATTTCGGTTCTCTTTCCTCTCAATGAATTGGAGGGCTGTACACACGGGGTCCGTTTGCAGCTGCGCCCTTCGCCCCAGCTCGTGTCCGTTCGTGTAGTGGCGCACTTTGTTTTGCACTGCCCCAGCTGAGCGGGCCCACCCCATGCTGGTAGACTGCGTGACAGACTGTGATGGACAGCAGCGGTTGAGGCTAGAATGCAGGATATCCGCGATGGCCCGCATTGGTCACTAGGTGACTACCTCTCCGACCGTATCGTGTCATGCTTCAGGGGCAACAGCAGGCAATTGGATGCACTTCCGGGTAATATGGGGTGGACTGGCCCAACTCCAGCTGTCGACTGGCCCCCTCTGTCCAGCTGCGAGGTAGAGTTCCCAGTACGGGGAAGTCTCTGTATTTTGTTCCTAGTTGTCTATGTAGGAAAAGAAGAGAAGGACACCTGATCTTCCTGTGTGGCACGGAGTGCAATACTCCAACCACGGCTCATGCCACCAGCGCCTGTTAAATCGGTCCGTCGTAGTACAGTGTAACTTTGTCGTGCATTGCCTGGCAGCTTGTTGTCCCCTTTTTTAGAGTTATAGTTCGCTTGAGAATCCGGGATTTTAGAGTCTCCGGGTGACCTTCGTCGAATGGGTTCTTTTAGAGCTAATACGTACTGGGTGGGTTTGGGGGGTGGGCACGCATGGCTTCTTTCGTGTCCACTTTACTTGCTTGCTTTGGCAAGTCAGGTTCGAGGCTTTTGCATCAATCGGTTGTTCGGTCGTGTGCCCACCGATGGAGCCAGCCTCAGAACCTGGCAATTGAAGCTGGCGTCATCAACGCGCTTTTCGGGTGTTACAATTCCGGCACCCACACGCGTATTGGGGGGCGGCGCACCCGCTTTTCCTCAGGTGCGTCTCGGGCACATTGTCTTCATTTCCAGTTTCTGCGGCCGAGCCCAACTTTTCTCAAGGGACTGACCTTTAGAAGCCTTGATGTGGGCCAACTTTTTTGAAGGGACTGACCTTTGGAAGCCTTGATGTGGGTCCACGATACCATACCACATGTACTCGTAGGACTACGCTGCTAGTGAATAGTGCTAGTGGCTGCTGGTAGCATACACACACCATCCACCGTAGTGTGTGTAGTAGCTGTGTCCACATGCTCTACCATCCTACAGCCCGTAGAGGGTATTACGGAGTGCTGTGTGGTGGTGGGTAGTGCTGATAGCATACCTGCGTTGCTTTGAGGGTTGACTGGGAGAGAGAGCGGTAGATATGTGGGGAGGCTGGATGGAACGGGTCTCGGACAGAGGGGAAGGGAGGGGTTGCTTAGGGTGCAGAAAAAACCTTTTGGGGAAACTCTGGGCCAGACTCAAGAGGTGTATGACTCCGAGATCTTGATCAGGTCAACCCCCTGCTGATAGACTGTGGCAGACGGCAGCAGGCAATTCGATGCACTTCCAGGAAATCAGGAAACTTGATCAGGTCAACCCCCTGCTGATAGACTGTGGCAGACGGCAGCAGGCAATTCGATGCACTTCCAGGAAATCAGGAAATAGGGGGGTTGACTGGCTCAGCGCCGGATGAGGAACCCGGGGCTCCTTGAAAAGGTCTCGTAACACATCTGTTCACGCAGCAGCAAACATGGGCGTTACTACTCCGGAAACGCAGTGTCCGAACACCAGCTCGGGTTCGGACTTTTTCGACAAAAAAGAACGTGGACTTTTTCGACATAAAACGCGTGGACTTTTTCGACAGAAAATACGTGGACTTTTCCGCCATAAAATACGTGGACGTTTGACGACATACAATACGTCCTCCGTCCGTAAGTCCGTGAGGGGAAGATAGGTTTCCGAACGTAGTGATCCGACGACGGTTTCGATATCCGGCAGAAGGGGCGGGGTTGAAGCACTGTGCCGACTCCGACTCAGAAATTTGCATGCTGATGCTGCGGTTTGACAGTTACGCTACCGCTTAACTTCATCTGTTCCTCCGTTGTACTTGAATACAGCATACCCGCTTATCGGGTGTGGCTCGGGCTCACTCTTTCTAACTCCAGCTGCTCCGAGTCTGGCCTCTACACCGCGGAGGACCGGTGGCCGGCCTGTGTGTCGAACGATGGTCGGGGAAAGGGGGTGATCTTTTACTCGCACCGTTTAGGCAGAGCATTGCACGTTGGGAGAAGGGACTGCAAGAACGTGCTTGGGACACCGCACTGGCGTCCCATCTGCACCGGGATTCGGTCTTTTACGCCACGGACAAAGAAGGCAGACGCGGAACCTGCTTGTCTGCACAGAACAGCGGTGTGAGTCTGATTTGTCGGGCAGCTGTTCGTAGCTCGCGAGCCACAACCAGGGCCCATGCAACGTTTAGGCAGAGCATTGCACGTTGGGAGAAGGGACTGCAAGAACGTGCTTGGGACACCGCACTGGCATCCCATCTGCACCGGGATTCGGTCTTTTAAGCCACGGACAAAGAAGGCAGACGCGGAACCTGCATGTCTGCACGAGTCTGATTTGTCGGGCAGCTGTTCGTAGCTCGCGAGCCACAACCAGGGTCCAGGCTGCGAGGGCACATAAATCAACACACACAACCGTATCTGGGTTGTCAATTAAAAACCTCAGGGCGCCCGCCTACTCGGGGGGGGTGGTGAAGGTGCATGCTGTGGCAGCGGTGCTCGGAACTCCGCTTTCATGCCACACAACGGGATGGGAGTGACCAACCTGCGTTGCAGGTACACGTCAACAGTTATATACTACACGGTGAGGTCCAGCATCAGAAACTGAAGTTCTTGGGGGGGGGGTGGGGGGGGTCGAATACAAGAGGTACCTCTTCTATTCGGCGTGCCGATCCTGCAATTTTCCCGAAAAAGAAATGGAAAAAAGTACCGCAAATCCGGAACCCGCGGGAACTCCCTTCTCCTTGAAAGACGCACGTAAATTGTGGTCCCCGGGTCTATTTGCCACGGTTCTCTTCATCGGAGCTGAACGTGAGCACAGGGTCGATTCCCGTCCTTCCCAATGAAAACCTGTAGTTTCCATGCCCGGTGCCTCGCATCTGGTAAAGACCCACGAACCACGCACATAACTTTTGGTCCCCGGGTCTATTTTTCACGGTTCTCTTCATCGGAGCTCATCGCGATCAATAAACCGTCATAAAAAGGTCTGTTATGCGGACCAAGAAAAATACAACTTTTTTCCAGATTTCCAAAATGCCTCTTCTATTCAAGGTACCTCCTGTATTCGACCCCCCACCCAGTAACGGAGGACGTACGAGGGTGTGCCCGCGTCTCACCCGAAAAACGGATCTGGCGCTTCCAGACGGTTTCTTGCAGCGGGGATTGCAAGAACGTGCTTGGAGTGTATATGTGCTCAACACCGCACTGGTCCCTTCTGCGCCGTGCTTCGGCCCTTTAAGCCACGGACACGCGGAACCTGAGTGTCTGCAGACAGGACTGCGGTGTGAGTCTGATTTGTCAGGTGGTTGTTCGTAGCTCGTCAACTCTACATCCAGAACCACCCGTGCTACTAGAGCACAGGCGAATCCGTCATGACCCTACAACCATGTCTGAGCAATCAGTTAAAAAACTCAGGGCACTCGCCCTGATTGTGACTGCGACTCGCTAGGCAGCACTGACTTGTCGTCTTTTGACGGTGGCAATCTGCGAATTAAACCGCAGAGCACAGTGGACATGGGGTTGCCGTGTGCAGCTCCATAGCGGTGTGAGTCTCGGGGGGAGGGATATTCCGCGGGTTTGCGAATAGCAGGAATGCGTCGGGGCGGCACGTCTGAGGGGGAAAATCTTAGTTTGATGGTTAGGCGGAGCACCATGGCTGATGCTAGCATCAAGTGTCAGTCGGCACCGGCGTCGCCTACGCGAAGGTTTCGCTGCTGATGTAGCCGCGCACGATCTGGTTGATCTTCGGGACCTTCGGCTTGAGCCACGCGTTGCCTTCGTCCGTGTACTTGGCTTGGTCCACACCCCCGACCTTTCCGGGGGTGGGGTTGTACACGGCCCGCAGCGCCTCCATCCCCTGCACGATCTGCCCCAGCGGGGCGAAGCCTTGGCTATCGAGGCCGACGTTGTCCTTCAGGTTGACGTATACCTGAGTGGTCCGGGTGTCGCGGCCGGCGGACGCGAAGACGAAGGTGCCTTCCTCGTTCGAGACTTCGACGGGGTCGTCGAGGATGGGCACGGACCAGTCTCTGTTCGCGGCGGGGTCTGCTGCGATGCCCCACTGGATGATGAAGTTCGGGACGACGCGGAAGAAGCAGGCGCCGTCGTAGAACCGCACCTTCACCAGCTTGTACAGCTGCTCCGCGCCGAGCGGCGCGAAGGCGGTCGTGATGTTGACGACGATGTCCTGCAGCTGCCCGTTGACCACCACGTCGGTCTCCCAGACGACCTGGAAAGCTTCCGGAACGGACAGAACGGGCACCGGCTCCGCGGTGACCGCCGCGTCTTCGGCGCTGACGGCCAGGTCCCGCCGGCTGTCCTCCGCCCCGCGGCCCTGCGCCAGGCTCCGTTGCGCCTCCTCGAGCTGCCGCCGAGCCTTCTCCAGCTTCACCGTCCGCTCGATCTGCTCGCGCTGCACCCTTTCCGGCTCCTGCGGCCGGTCCTGCCGCTGGCTCCCGATGTGCGCCAGCGTCGCGCGGATCGCGACCTCGATCTCCGCTTCCGACTTGCCCTGCTTCGCGAGGTTCTCCCGCTTTTCCTGCAAGAACGCTTGCATGTCGTCTTCCTCCTCGGTCGTCGCTGCGCAGAGCGCCACGGCGAGCATCACGAGCACTGCGCAAGGAGGCATCTTCATTTTTTTTTTTTTTTTTACTGACGACTGTTTCGTGTTGGCTTCCTGGTTGTTCAGAAGCCGGTGTTCTGGTATTGTCGTCGGGGTGGGGGTTGAGGGGCACTGCGATTGTGGTAGACTTGGAGAGATGCAAATGCTGCTAGTGCTCCGGGGGGAAAGCTCTTACCATGCAGGCAGCAGAAAGAACACTGTCTTTCGTGTTCGGGAATCGCCGAACGTCCCGCCGCTCGTTTGCGTTGCAAGACTCGTTCCTGTTCTTCTACCAGTGCCGCTGCGAGCGGTTACGTTTTGCCTTCTCGCCAACCGCGAGACACACCGTGGGTTGACATGCCGGTCTGCATTCTCACACCCACAATCGTTCACGCCTTCGCACAACCCAAGAACTGTCGAAAACGATGAAAAGAAAAGGAGGGGCATTTGGGTTGTGAACAAACTGAAGAAATTTGAAGAAATGTGAAAAAAAAAAAAAAAACCCTGCGTGGTGTTGTTGAAAGGGGATGGGTGGGTGGTCATACCGGGGCAGGCTTCCGCCGCGGTGTAGCCGCCTCCCCCTGCAAGAAAGATCGCCGCAAACTCGCAGAAGGGAGAAAGGAGAAAACAAAAGGCAGACGTCGCCCACCTGTACCTGCCTCGTGGACTAGCTTTTTTCTAGCTGAGGCACTCCAGTACTGCTGGCCATGCGGGCGCGCGCTTGACTCACTCAGTGTTTAACAGAACACTGAGTGGCAATGAGAACTCTGGTTTCGTCTACGGACGTGGCGGTCCAGCCTCAGAAAGATGTGTCCGAGTCACACCCGAAAAGCGGGTGTGCTTTTGTGCGTGCCGGTTGATTGTTTTCCCACTTGTTTCTACCCCCTCCCTGTGTATATGCAGGTCAGGAATTCTGATCAACCACCAAAACACGCTGTCTACGTCTTTTTAGCCTGCACAATACATCGAAGGGCGACCCGCAAGATTGTTAGCACGAAAAACGCGTGCAAATCCACACCCGAAAAGCGGGTGTGATTTTGGACACCAGCTTTTTGAACACCCGCTTCTAAAGGGGGGGGGTCGAATAATAACAGTTATTTGACACACGTCTGGTTGCCTAAAAACACTACCACTACTTGATCCTGCTGCTGTTCGGCTAACCGGAACTTTTTTTAATATTCGACAACTCGAATAATAACACAGGTGTTATTATTCGACCCCCCCTTTAAGGCTGGACTCCACCATGCACGCATTGGGCGAGAAGTCGCACCCACCGAGGCTGCCGCTTCTCGACTGCTACGTGGGTAGTTCGCCGCCCACCTGTACGTATTCTCGTAGTCATCGCTACCGCGCTGTCCTTTTCGAGAGAGAGAGAGAGAGAGAAAAGCGAGAAATACATGCTGCCTCCGTCGAAACAAGGCACTGCAGGATTTGTTGCATGTGCACGATACTTCGCAACTGGTCTGCCTGTGTGGCTGACCGTCTCGACGAGCCTGTGTTCAGCGCAAGCGCCAAGCCCCAAGGTGCGCCGCCTTGAGTGCTTCAGTTTGGGAAATCGGTAGCCACTTGACCCGTAGGCCCGTGGCTGCAGTACCGCCGAACACGTGAAAGCTTGGATCCCGTGTAGCAGGCTTTCCCTAGTAAAGGAAACATGAGAAACCCAAAGAAGAGGAAACAAGCGGGACAAAAAAGTGTGAAAATGCCGAAACTGAGGGAACGGGGTGAGAGGGGAATTGCAAGTATCTGTGCTCGACGCCGCACTGGTCCCGTCTGCGCCGTGGTTCGGTCCTTTGAGCCACGGACACGTAAAGGCGACCAGCATCAGCGCGGAACCTGAGTGTCTGCAGATTTACCTGTGTTTCGTGTGGGCTACAGCACATTTACCTCCGTGGAGATTGGAATATTGTTGCGATAGTGGGGAGTCACCGGCATGCCGATGAGTACCACACCCTTCGAGATTTCGCAACTGGCAGTCTCCTCAAGTATTTCCTACAAAGCAGGTGCTTTAAAAAAACACACACAAAGTTGCCCGATGTGCTCAGCGAGTGGAAAAAGGAAAAAAAAAAGCAGCGAGACCAAGGGCGCAGAACGCACACTGGAGGCCACTGAAGCTGGCAGAACTGCTGTTGGTCGGGAAGGCCGCTTAACCGTCTTCGGCGTTTCGCGGAAGAGAGAGCCCTTTGACCAATATTCGAGCTGGCAGCGTCCTTTGCGGCGGCGGCGGCGGTGGGGGGGATGGTGGGGGTGTGGAAGGAGGCTCGTCTCGGGAAGAGGACCTGTTTCGTGCAACCAGGGAAGGGGGGAGCGTCTGCAGGCCGGCCTGCAGTTGTCGCTGCCGCCCCCCCCCCCGTCAAGCCGTTTTATTTGTTGATCCTTTTGTTTTAAAGGGGGGGTCGAATAGTAACAGTTAATTGACACACGTCTGGTTGCCTAAAAACACTACCCACTATTTGATCCTGCTACTGTTCGGCTACCCGGAACTTTTTTTATTATTCGACATATCGAATAATAACACAGTGTTCTTATTCGACCCCCCCCCTTTACTAATATTTTTGGGTGGGAGGCTAGCGGGGCGGGAAGGCGGGGGGCGTGCATGATTGATGATAGCATCAAGTCTTCCTCGAAGAAGGTATTGCATAGGAGCAGTTGAGTCGCAGGCTCTTGACTGTACAGATAGAAAATACTCGACGTAGCTGCGTTGACGCCGAATGGAAGGGAGGCAATATAGGGGTAGAGGAGCAAATACGATACACACACAAACTGGTTTGTTCTTCGCTTACACCACAGGACTTTTCACCCTGTTGTGGTTGTGTGTCGTGTCGTGTAGGGGTCGACCCGCATGATCGCACGCCCGTTCACACGTGGTTCGGTAGTTACAGCACTTGGGATCCCCTTTGGTTCTTTGTCTGGCAGCATTGTCGGGCATTTCCTTCCAAAGCTGGCGCTTATGTAAAAAGAAAAGAAGGTGTCGTTCTTCCCCGCTTTTTCTCACGAAAGGGTGGGGTCGGTCCTGCTTTAGGTTGTGTTAGGTCTCTGACTCCCATCGTGGTTTAACACAAACGCAAGAGGTCGACTCGTCAACAATTCCCTGCATACTTTTGAAAAAAAAAACGCAAAAATGGAAAAGGGAGTGTAGGACTCCCCTATGTTGGGTATGAACCCTTGAGGGGGTGATCCCCCTGTAAATTCTTTTTCACCGCGGTATCGTGCGTACCTCGTTCTTCGTCTCGGGTTTTTTTTGGGGGGGGGAACTTAGTTTAATGTTTAGGCAGAACGGAATCCTAGTTTAACGTTTAGGCAGAATCTTGTCTCTGCACATGTATGTTTGAGGCTGGCATCAAGTCGGTTTCGCGGGAATGCAGAGTTTTGCGGTGTTTATTGTGGTGGTATTCGTTTGTTTCGGTTCTGCGCATGGGACAGCTGGATCACTGCAGCTGGATCTGGCCCACGGTAGTTTACTACACTACTACCGTCAAAAGCTGGGGGCAGAAGCTCTTGCGGACTTGCACCGACTTGAAGTCGTGTGCTATCACTCGAATGACCTGTTTCATCCAAAAATACTCGAGGGACTGCCTTGTGCTCATTTTGAAGGAGGCTAGAGGGAGAGAAAACAATGCCACTACGAAGCCACTGAACCCAGAGTTACCTGTGTTTCGTGTGGCTACAGCTCATTTACCTCGTTTCATCTTTCGCAACTGGGCAGTCTCCTCAAGCATTTCCTACAAAGCAGGTGCCTATACAAAAGAAGTTCGGCCTTCTGCGCCCCCCCATGATTTTTGGCTAGGTCGGTTGCGTGCGAAGAATTCGGTCGGGGCAAGAATTGGTGACCGGCGCCCTTCGCACCAACAGGACTCGCCTGTATGCATTTTTCGGATGGTAAGTGTCCGGTGTCACCAATTGCGTTTTCAACACAAAAAGAAAAGATTTGCACGATATTTTGTTGAAGAACATCTCCGGAGTTGGGCTTGCACTGATGAACGAAGTAACGGACGTTCGGCATCGACTGACCACCACAGGTGATGAAAACGACAAAGCTGGAGTTTCTTGTTCTCCGCGTGTACTGGGTATAAACCTCTCTGGGGGGGCAAGGTCCCCTGTATCAGCACTTTATCTGGCGTTATTTGTGGATAAAAATAGAACTTTGTGTGAACGTTGGATTCGGTTTCTAGACCGTTTCTCTTGCATGCGTGCAACCGTTGTTCCGGAAATGTTTACGTACTACAAAGAAAAAAAACTCGAGGGGCCGTGTGCTTATCTCGACGGAGGGGGAAGCTACACAGAGTCGTTTTTCGGTCATTTCTTTTTTTTTTTTTTTTGTTGAAACCACCAAACCCAGATTTTCCTGTGTTTCGTGGGGGGTGCTGCGCCTTCCTCCTTGAGATTTGCGACTGGCGGGTTCCTCGGGGGGCTTTTCTGGCAGCAGGGTGCTTATACGAAGGAAAAAAGGACGGGGGGCGGCACTGCGGCGAGGGCTCGAACGGGATTCGTTGTGGGAGGATGTTGATGCGCGGAACGAACAAGGAACGTACTATGACAGCAGGGGTCGCTGGGGGTTTTCGCACGGAAGAAGTCTGAGATCGGCAGTCTCGCGTGTGCCCTACCCGAGATCTCGACGATTCTGAGATGGAAGTTCCCGGGTGCAACAGCTGCCCTTTCGGCCAGCATGCAGAAGAAGAACTCAGCGTTTGTCGCTGGAAACGGATAAGCTACGGATCCGAAGACCCTAACCCCACAAGGGAGCAGCTGCCGTCTTCCCATCATTGGATAAGTAAAGCGACAACAAGAGTAGTGGTATTTCATTGTTGCGGCCTCCCACCACTCTACACCTCTCGTGTCACTGCACAAAGTCAGACTAGAGTCAAACTCAACAGGGTCTTCTTTCCCCGCTGACAGTTTCAAGTCCGACAGAACGGTCAGCGGCACTCGCCACACACACACCCCCCCAACCCCCGTATTCTGACTCTGTAACCGGCTTGACGTACTTTCTTTCTACGCCGGATGGGTTCATTCTTTCTCTGCGCCGTCCAAACGCTCGCCCAGCAAAGCCCGCAAACACGGCTCGTGGTTCTATCAGCTGAAAAACGTTGGTGAGTCTAAAGACAGGTTATCGTATGCGTAAACCATATCGAAGCCAGACTATCTTGCGTCAAACTAAAAAAAGCCAGACCCAAGACGATAGTGTGTCCTTATTGTGTCAAGCTTACACGCCAGTCCGAAGTCAAGCTGATACTACAGACTAAATGTCAGCCACAATTCAGCCCAACAAGACCGAAGTCACACCGAACTGAAGGCAGACAGAAGCCGCTCCATCGATTTGGACGGGCACATAAACAAAGGAAGTTTCTTGAAGTGTGAAGTGAAGAAGAGTGTGACCTGTCGAGGCAGTTCGTTTCGTTCCACCCTTTCGTTCTTCTCTTCCCCTCCCGCCCCCCTTCCCTCACGCGAAGCGCTCGTCTTTGATGAAGGCGCGCACGATCTGGTTGATCTTGGGCACTTTCGGCTTCAGCCACGCGTTGCCTTCGTCGGTGTACTTGACCTGGTCAACGCCTCCGGGCTTGCCTGGGGTGGGGTTGTAGGCGGCTTTGAGAGCTTCCATGCCTTGGACGACTTGGCCCATCGGCGCGAATCCGAGGGAGTCGAGAGAAGGGTTGTCACGCAGGTTGACGTATACCTGCGTGGTGCGCGTGTCTTTGCCGGCGGACGCGAAGACGAAGGTGCCTTCCTCGTTGGAGACTTCGACGGGGTCGTCGAGGATGGGCACGGACCAGTCTTTCGTCATCGCGGGGTCGGCCGCGATGCCCCACTGGATGACGAAGTTCGGGACGACGCGGAAGAAGCAGCCGCCGTCGTAAAACCCGATCTTCAGCAGTTTGTACAGCTGCTCCGCGCCGAGGGGTGCGAATGCGCTCGTGATGTTGATCACGACGTCTTGCAGCGCGCCGTTCAGCATGATGTCCGTCTCGAGTACGAACTGGAAGGTTTCAGGCACCGCCATCATCGTCGGAACGGGCTCCGCGGTTATGTCGTCGACTGTCCCCGAAACCAGGTCCTTCTGCCGGTCCGCCGTCGCGTCCTTCTTCGCGGCGTTTCCGAGGTATTCCGCCGACTTGTCCAAGTCATCCTTGTAGCGCTGCAGGTTCCGGTCGACCGTCCTCGCCGGATCGGCCACCTCTGGCTGGGCCGCTTCGCCGCCCGCGTCGGCGGACTCTTGCTGCTGCTGCTGTTCCTGCTGCTGTTCCTGCTGCTGTTCCTGCTGCTGTTCCTGCTGTTGTTCCTGCTGCTGTTCCTGCTGCTGGTCGGTCTGCTGCTGCTCGGCCTTCTCGGCTTGCTCGGCCTTCTTGACCGCGGCCTCCCTGAACTCGCGCGCCCAGGCCTCCATCTCTTCGGGCGTCGAGCCCTGGGCCCGCATCGACTCCTTCCGCGAGTCGATGAACTCGAGCAGGTCCCGTTCAGCCTCGGCATCGAGGGCGGCGCAGGCCGTGGCGACCAGCGCGAAGAGGGCGAGAACTCGCATTCCTCCTTTTTTTAGAGTGAATGTTTTTGGGGTGGGTTGTGTGAGAGAGAGTGTGTGTGTGTGAGTGTTCCTTTTTCTTTTCAGGTTTCGAAGCGGGGACGCCTTCGATTTGTGGTTTTTGCGTTGCGTGTTGTGTTTCCGGCACCAGCCACTCTGCCAGTTGCCTGTGACAGCGTTCTTTCTGGTAATTGG